>JANIJG010014186.1:0-35983 GCA_024611175.1 Megaceryle torquata | reverse complement strand
CGCCGTACCGGTCTTCGTTGTTAGTTGTACAATATTGTGGTGTTTGTTAAAGCACAGATGGAAAACAATGTAGGGGGGGGGGGGGGGGGGGGGTGAGGCTTTCCAAATCCATTGCATGGAATATATACACTCAAGTAGAACAGAACTTCTGGTTTATTTATATCTACCTTATGACTGATGTCAGGAGTGAGTCAAAGGGAGAAACTTGCATACTTTGACTTTTACAGATTGGGTATCTGTTAAGTAATTAGGTATCTGTTAAATAACCATATGCTTTGGCATTGAAGCCTGTAATAAATTACTGCTGAAATAATAATTGATTGCTTTTGTGTGTGAAACAAAAATAGCTGAATAAGGGAAGTTATTTGCAACTGTCCCCAAAAGCTTTCTCTTAAACATTGTTGGTTTTATGTCAGATAGCTGCTTGCTTTCACATTCTTGCTTTTCTCATACTGGCTTTCTTTATACTTACAGACAGCAAGAAGCAATTCTTGGCATGCTAGGTATACCATATTAACCTACCTCCAGACCATGGTCTTCTACAATCTCTTCATCTTTCTCAACAATGAAGAGGCAGTCAATGACATTAGGTGGCTGGTTATAAAACTTCTGGAAGATGAACAGCTTGAGGCAAGTAATACCTTTTTTGAAATGCTTTGTTTCACATGACTGGTTTCTTGCCCTTGTCAAGTTTTATGAAGAAATTACTGGTTGCTGAAACAAGGTAAGTTTAGACTAGACACTAGGAAAAAATGCTTCACAGAAAGAGTAGTGGGATATTGGAATAGGCTGCCCAGGGAGGTGGTTGAATCACCATCCCTGGATGTGTTTAAGAATTGCTTAGATGTAGTGTTGGGGGATATGGTCTAGGGGTGAACTTGTCAAGTGAGTGGTTGGACACAATGATCCCGTGGGCCTTTTCCAACCTAGATGATTCTGTGATTCTGTTGTAACAATACAGCAAGTATTTCTAGTTTAGCATTATTCCTATTTTGAAAATATAACTAGCTTTATGGGATTTATTTATCTTGTATTCTATTTTTTCTTTTACTATTCAATTCCAGGACAAAGCTGTTTAGAAAAATAATTCAGTAATGACTTCTAAAAGTTGCATTGTTCCTACTGGTTTAGGACTTCCTGAAGCTACATTTTTAAACAGTTACACTGAAGATGTGAAGCTTGTTTTTGTGAATAGTGAATTGGGAGTAATTTTAATATGCAAACTAAAATTTCTGGCTTAAAAGGTTTGACTTTAAAGAATAGCACTTGGACTCCTTGGCCAGCCATGCCAACATCAGTCTGCAGATGAGCTCTCATGTCACAATTTGTTGTTACAGCAAGCTGGAAGGCAACAACTTACCATACTAGAGAAATTGTTTCCCACTCTGGTCAGAGCACTTGCCACATAGTCTCACATAACTTAGAAAAATACCTTTTACTCGCTTTGAATACAATATATCTAGTTATTTTAAATGTACATAATTATTCCTCTGCACTCCAGAGATGGAAATCTCCGGCTTATTATCTGTGTTCATAATCACTTAAGATCTCGTTGTTGCTATGGAATCTTTCACTTTTCTTTGAAAAATAGTCCTGTTCTTTCTTGCTAAAAAATGGCAAGATGCAGTATCTTTCAGAGTAATTCCTCTTTTTTTCCATGTTGGGTTTTAAGATGAGAATCTCTAGCTTTAACTAGTATTTGGTGTCTACCCTGTAGCACTGAGATTTGATTACTGCATTTAAAGATACTTTTTTGCTTATTTTGATACAAAGGTGTCAGACATAGTGATCTACCCCATGCAGCTCTTTGTTTTAATATAGAGTTTGTGCTGCTAGAATTACTGTTCTCAAACTTCCTGTTCATTTCTTTTTTTTTTTTTTCATTAAATCGTTGCAACAAACCTTAGCAAACAATGTCTGATGACCAGGTTGAATGTCATGTAGCAATGCGGCTGCAATTCAGTGATCATGGATCACTGGGCAGTCTGGCTTCTATCAAATGCAAACTTCATGCATCCAACTTTAAACACAGGGCTCTAGACTTGAATAAAGCAGCATTTAAATGGTATTGGGGGAAATTCTCCTGAAAGTCAGAGCTGATGGTGTGCTATGAATGCAAGAGCTGATGTGACCTGGCAGCTGATACAGGGAAAAAGTAGACAGTCCTGAGAAATAAGGTCTCTGTGTGCAGCAGGATAACCACCACTGAATACCATCTCTGATTTTGTCAGGCAGATAGCTGGAGAGAGCTGCAGGAACGGTTTGAGTTCAGGAAATCGTGTTCATCACTTCTGAGTAAATAGTTACTAGTGCAAAAGGTGAAAACGACTGTGTTCAACTTGAAGATAAGTTAAAGTGATAGCCTAGCTAATCTAAAGCATATTTCTCACAGTTTTCTCAGACAAAATTTGATTTAGGGAGCCATCTGTGTAGCTGCTTTGTTTAGATTTTGATAAATCCATGCACTGGATATGTAGTAGTCAAGTCTTAATAAACATTTTTCATATTACACTGCAATATTAATAGCAATGGCAAGACTTTTTTCTTTGTAGAAGTAGCCCCAAGCAAGTACTGCAGTTAGGTTTTACATGTGCTGGTTTTACATGTGGTGTTGAGTGGTTTTCTTATGATACTATTACAGTTTGGTAGATTTTGGTCAGTCCTGACAAAAAAAAAAAGCCGAAACCCCACACTTGATTGGAATAGAAATCCTCTGCTGCTGCTTTATAGCTTTTATATTAAGTCATCATGTGAGTATGATGAGCTGCAATTTAGTGTCAGATGTGATGAATTATTAGCTTGTTAATGTGTGATTTTTTTTTAAGGCTTTGTTTCTAGGTGTTCCTTGCAGCAAAGTGTTCCTTTCAGTTAGATTATTAATTTATCAATTAAATTGGTTTTAATACAGCAAATAGTGATGTAAATGAGTACAGTTCACTGGGGAGTTTGCTCACTTTACAGCCAAGCTTTCTATTCTAGGTCTTACATTAGCACATCATGTTTCATTTAAATAGCTTAGTTCTTAAGAGACTTACAAATTGCTGATAAACAATACTGGCAGACTTTTACTTTGTACTTCTTGATGCTATTAAAGTAGATCACGTTTGAATAAAATGTTGTAGAAATTCACATGGAATGAAGTAAAGTCTCAAGAGCTTATTGTTAATGTACTATGTTTAATTATTGCAGCACTTGCAGCTATACTTACGCTTTGTGTAGGTTCAGAACATAATGTTCAAGGATATAATTTATTATAATCTGCTGCCTTGGATTCAGAGCGTTGGTAGGTGTTTGTACTCCAGACAGACAAATGTTCTGTTTAGTGATGTGTAACAGTATGTACTTATCAAAAAATCTGGCAATTGTTGTCAGCATTTCAGCAAGTTGATGTGTTTTTCAAGTTTGCAAGTGTTGGAAAGTTTTTTTTGTCAGTGTACAATTATTAAAAGTGGAAGTGAGTTTTGGAGAGCTTCAGTTTCAATATGGTTTTATAGTTCCATAAGTTTGTAGTTTTAGGACATTTGCATAAATGAGAAATTAGGATTATTGATGGGTTATGCTTGCTTTTTAAAGCAAGTGACTGAGTTGTCTCTACTTGTTACAATGTGTCATGACCCTTTTGAAAGGAGAAAAGGAGATCTGTGTTTTGAATGGTTTGGCAAATAGATGAAACCTTAGTTTACCCTTGTTCTTTAGGGTTTCTGTGTTACCAAAGAGAATAATATTTTTTTCCACCCTGGAATTCTGGTTTTATTAATCTAGTGAAAAGAACTGGTACTTAAGACAAAAAAAACCCAAATAATGTTGGAGTGTTGTAGAACTGAACTCTTGACCATAAACCACTGAAGTTTGGTGTCACTGCTTATTAATCCAGGATCTGTTGTGTATCTCAAACTTCCTGTGCTATGCATAGAGTAGAATCAGCTTTGTTTCAGGAACCATACCTTCTAGCTTCTCTTGGGGAGGCTTTTCTGATTTTGGAAATTTTTGTCTCTATGTATATTTGATGGAGAAAACTAAATGCTTTTGAATAAAGTATGCTTTTTTTGGTAAAATTAATGTTTATAGAGACTACTATGACTTGTAAAGCAGGTTGATTGTTTGGGGTGACGTGTTTTGTCATTCAAAGTATGTTTTTAAACTTTCTAAAGATGATCTGTGGCATATAAGTCTTGACAGTGGAGTTAAATGACATTATTTGCTGTAGTAGGTCACTTTACAACAAATCATGTGAAGGAAGTTCAGTAGAACAATGTTTATGAATTTGTAAAGAACTGTATAGTAAGCTAGTAGCTCATGATTTATGAGATAAGAATAGTCTAAAGACTTTTCTTGGACAGAGATTGGTATCCTGGCCTAGCTGGATGTGCTCAAGAGGACAGTAACAGCATAAATAAATACATGTTTCTTGCTGCACCTGTGTGGTCAGTAATTGTGGTATGTGCTGTTTCTACTCCTAGGTGAGAGAAATGGCTGCGACCACACTCAGCGGCCTGCTGCAGTGCAATTTTCTCACAATGGATGGGCCCATGCAGACCCATTTTGAACAGCTCTGCAAGATGAGGCTACCGAAAAAACGGAAGCGAGACCTGGGTTCAGTGGTGGATACAATTCCTTCTGGGGGTAAGAAAACTGCTTCAGAGACTGAAACCATGTGTGCAGATAGCAGGTTAGGAAGAAATGTGTTGTGCTATGCTTAAATGCTTAATTCTACAAGCACTCCAGATGGAATAGGATTTGTCCTGTGGTAAAGTAGTATTTAGAAAATTGACACATGCCTAGAGAAGCATGAGCCCTGGTGTCCATGCAAATGTTTTTCTTTTTTAAGTATTCATAAACCACCACAGCAAATCACTTGTCCTTACATACCTTACTGTCTGTGTATGTAGTGCAGATCCTAATCCTTAAATACTTTGAGAATTTGATTTATAGCATAAATGATGAGTAAGAATACACTACTACCAAAACACATCAAACAATGTTTATGATGTTTTCAGTGTTAAACTAGATTTTATTACTTTTACAGAATTAATACTTGGAGATTTCTCCATTTCCCACGTAGTTCATCAAGTTAAGAATGTAGCTGGTAAGGGGTAGATGTTTCCTCTAAATAAAATTCTTTAGCTGCCATAACATAATTTTACTTCTTGCCCACCCTACCTTCCATTTTTTTTTAGCAGTGTGGGGCTTTATTCTTAAACCAAAACAGAAGAGGGGGATGGGACAAACCACAACCCAGAACAAAAACCTCCTTAGTTAAACTTAGGTAGCAGCTTTGGCTTCTGACCAAATATCTAGTGTGTCTGAGTAACGTTAATTTGACCCAGGACTGGGCTTCCATATTGTCAAGTATGTTCTGGTACTTGAGAAAACATTCTGAATATAGAGTAGGGGGACAGTGGAAGTGTAGTTCATGAGCTATTTAATGAGTGTAGAGAGATTCTGTGAGAGAAGGAAGCTCACTTCTAAGTCCAGTGGGGTTAGACTAGGTAATCTCCAGAGGTTCCTTCCAACCCCTACTATTCCATGAAACGTTTATAAAGTGTATAGCAATTGCAGATTTTTTTACACACATTCTTCCATTAGAAATAAAAGAATCAGAATGAATCTGACTCCATGTAAGGAAACAGAAGCGATTTGGACATCTATTCACTAGTGTGAATTTAGTGGACTATGTGGTCTGTAGAACTGTCTGTTTTTTTGTAGAAGCTAGAGAGCTCTACTGGTGCTGAGGGTGGTTTTTGTTTGGTTGTTTTTATTTTACATTCAGCATCAAAACTCAATATTAATATCAGTATGCTATCCTAACTGGATCATCTCCATTTAATATACAGCCTCTCTTCAGTCATTCCCCTCAGTTAAAAGCCTTATTTTTACTGATACTTCACTGATTTTTAAGTTTGTCTGTGTCACTGAGGAGTGTCTTGGACAAGATAATTGCACCTTGCCACATGTAAATGAATATCCTGCATTTGCAGACCTGGTTAAACGCCACGCTGGTGTCCTGGGACTTAGTGCGTGTATTTTGTCAAGTCCATATGATGTACCCACCTGGATGCCACAGCTTTTGATGGATCTCAGTGCCCATCTTAATGATCCCCAGCCTATTGAGGTAAAAATACATCACTTTTCTATTTAACATACCACATCTCAAATATGTTTGACTTGTTATTAGTTCCTCTTTCATAGCAGAAAAATATAGAAGCCTTTCACAAAACTTAGTTTCTACTACTTTTTATTAAACTGTTCCAACTAAGTTTTATGTCATGGACTCCTTTTAAGTACTTTTTGTGGTAGCTCTGTTTTTGCTTTCAAATTCAAAGCATAAACTGAAAGCTGCAAGAACTGTATCTATAATGTTCTTGTAATTAAAAAGTCTCTTTTATGCCTGCCATTCTAGAAAACATCAACCTGAACAAAAAAAAAAACCACTGCGTTTTTTTCAACCAAGGTTGTATAAGCAGCCCTAGAAGCAAGTTTTTTCATTAGTTACCTTTAATTCTAATTTTTTTCCCCTGTCTATTCTGTTTTAACCTTTTCTGTTTTAACCAGAGTAATGAGCTTAACAGCTGAAAAATTCTTTAGATTTAACAAATTTTGCTATTGTGTGCTCCACTGAATTGAAAAACTGTACTGACAGGACTTTTTAATGTTAATTAAATTATTTTAATAACAAAAGATAGTTTTCACCTGATTTCTTTCTTCTCCTCAATGTTTTGAGACCCAAACCATTGGTTTGAAATGTCCAAGGAAAAGCAGGGGAAAAGCATTTCACTGATAGAAGAATATCTTAATTTTTTCCAAACTCAGTCATAGGTCAAAGAATCCTTTTTTCTGAGGATGTTGCAGTCGTGACACTGGTCAAAAGGCTGACAAGAGCTATCAAAATTAAAATACTGGGCAACTGAGTTGAATTTCCAGAGTCCTTCTAACCTTTGTAACTGCCCAAACACTTTGCTGTATTCAGCATTTATTTTTGTTATGTTCAGTGTTTGTTTTGTCATGGAGCTTAAATCCATGATGCAGATCAATACCCGATTGTCTGCTCTGCAGATGACTGTTAAAAAAACGCTGTCCAATTTCCGGAGGACCCATCATGACAACTGGCAGGAGCATAAACAGCAGTTCACAGATGACCAGCTACTAGTTCTTACTGACCTCTTGGTTTCACCATGCTATTATGCATAAAGAGGTAAGGATTATTTGTTTTGACATAAATTGACAGAACCATCAGTCTTAATAAATCCAGTTGAGTTCTCTGGTCTAGCATGGAGAGCAGGGAGGAATCCCTGACCACAGAGCAAATGCTACGGCCAAATGTAAGGCCCTTGCACCTCAGGTGTCCTGTTTGAGATCAGATTTATTCATGTTAAACATTGTCCGTCATCTTGTCCCTATGTTACACTAGTGTTTTGCTAAGGCACACTTGTTTTCTTGAATATGTTTGTTCCTTTTCTCCAGTTTCTGACAGTTGGCTGCCTTTTAAATGCCTGGCAGTTCATCTAACAGTAAGGTACTTGCTGCTTTGTGCTTCTGATGCCTCTGAGGATTTTAGCCTACCACCACCCAGTCCAGTAGATCATCTACATCTCGCAATGGCAAATGACTGCTACCAAACTGTTTCCACATTATGGCTTTGCTACCAGGTCTTTTCACACAGACGTGTCCCCAAAGAGTGAATCCATTCCTGGAGTTTCTCTTTAAGCTACAACATTCTGATCTCTGTTGCATTGCGATGTTTTGTGACAGTATTCCAAGAGAAGTTCTAATTTATATTTTAATTTTGTTCTGTGGTAACAGCATGAGGAAATAACCTTATTTTGAATTCCTGTTCTGAATTCTTTCTTCTTTTCAGGTTTCCCATGGAAAATGAGGATTTAGGAACCTTTCTGTGAAATAAAGGAAACTCAAAAGAAATCTATCATGTAGAAAATTTTGTTGGAAATCCTGATGCCTGATCAAAACCACTTTTAAGTACAAGCATAAAGATCTGGTTCTATTGAAAAAAGAATTTCACCTCCCCAGGGAGCAGCTGTGGGAGCAGCCCTACAGTCATCTTGTAACTGCACTTGCAGAGCCTGACTGTGAGTTTATAGGAAGACCCTTCTCATTGGCTGGCATTACACATCAGTCTTGTTTCTTGCACACAGTGATGGACACTACACTTTTCTTATCCTCTTGTTCTGACCCTTCTTCCCTGACATCAAAGATATGCAGAACCAGAGGGTGCTGCAAATCAGAATATTCTCAGTGAAGCTCTCCTTCTGTTGATGCAACTTCTTTCCTGGTCATCATTCAATACTAGGAACCTACCTTTCTCAGAGTTTATTTTTCACTACTTGGATTTGAGGGCCCATCAGGTGACAGGCTCTGTATCATTCAGCTCACCTCAGGGCAGGATTGCCTTTTTGTATCTTCTTGTCAAAATGTAAATAGCTGATCATCTCTGTGCAGCATAGGTGATGGCAGGACAAAACATGGGGAGTGAGTGTTCTTACTGCCTGGCCAGGTCTTCAGAGACAGCTTGACCACGTGTGGAATAAAAATCTATGATTATCTGCACATTTTTAAGGGTGAATGACTGGGTGTTTCCACATAATCAGAGCCCACAGATAGGAAATTACAGACTATCAAGTGATGGATGAATTCAGAATGAAACATTCACGGTGTGAAAAGGTGCTGAATGGCTGACTATTTTTAACAGCGTGTTCTCAAAGATTGTCCCTGTTTGAGCAAATATATCTTGTTTGAAGATTGTGAAAGCTCTGTAATTTTTTGCCTGCAGCTTTGTTGAGAGACTGGTATCTATTGGCTATTTAACAACATGTTTAATATGTGTTACATAGTTGTAAAAGACTGTATAAATTGTAGAGGCATTGCATTGACAAAACATTGTACAGTTTGCAACCTTTTACATAACACCATTGTGAGATTAATTTGTAAAGATTCATATTTAGATGTTAATACAGTAGTAGTCCTGGCTTTTGTATGAAATCAAATGCCATTATTAGTTTTTTAAATTATTTTCTTTAACAGACTATCTCTTCATGTCTGAAAGTCAGAGGTTTTGTTTTGGTTTTCTTGTATCTCATTACAACCATGTCTCATTTGGATTTTAATGCAACACTTGTGGCCATCTCTAAATGCTGACATCACATTCTGGTGTGGTAAGTTCATAGAATGTGAGGTACACTGAAACAATCCATAAACTGGTGTGTGTTTCAACTCTCATGCAACCCTACAGGAGCACCGATCCATTTTGACTGATCGACTTGCTGAGTGCGTGACTCATTCCAAACTTCAAAGCCCGGCAGTGCTCCTGGTGCCGTATTTGAGTGTCAGCACACTGATGTAACCACTCTATAGCGTAGTGCCAAAATTATTTCAACTGTGTATGTAGTTTGACCCAATAAATGGACTGTTTGTAACATCTGCATATTTTTGTATTTCCAGAGCAGAAATTTCTTATCTTGAGACTATACCTCAAGGGGTTTTGCTGTGCTTTAGAGCTTTTTGTACAAGGCATGCATTTATTTACGGGATTTGGCAGTGAGTGAAGGCAATATTAAGAATTAATTAAAGATCTGTTTCTAGTGGTTGGGAAACTGACTTTTATATTTACATAGAAATGCCTTGTATCCAGGGAGTTTTGCCAAAGAAGTTACTGAGAAGTACACTTAAAATTGCAGAAACTGGTTTGAAGTGGATGGCATTTTGCTGGTGGAGTTAAAGAACTTTGGAAGTGATTGAAAGTATTTGCTGTAGAGGATCACCTTTAAAGTATGTGCTGGCTGATGAACTGCTGGAGCAGGTATTGTGTTGTTTTGCAGATATGAAGAGCAGATATGAAGAGCAGCTAACTATAAGATCCAGCTCTGCTTTTTACTCTAGTTGAGAGTTTCTTTTCTTAGGTATTTACAGTCAAAGTGTAGCCAGACTTGGTTGCAGTCTTGAGGATTCATTTCTCTTTAGAGAATCATTCTGTAGTTGGGAGCTAGGATGGCTAATAAGGAGGTGGTGTTAATTCACAATAGCTGTTTATAAATTGGCAATAAATTAGTTGATCCAAACAGGAAAAAGAGTATCTGTAGGATAAAAGATACCTATGATAGTGTGAACAAACTTGTACTAACTGACTTTGGGGGGAAGATTGTTAGTATCCTATTCTGAAAATGTAGGAGCAATTTAGAGTTTGTCAAATAGTGCAACTCCTTTGCTACTCTTACTCCCTAATTTTCCCCAGGCAATATGCACACATGTGATGAGTTCTGAACTTTCCCTCACTTTGTTTTATGCTGTCTCTGCCTTTAAAGCCTTGGGGATGAGACAAATGCAATACCAAAGTCAGGAGAGGAAGACATTTTTATTGTGGGAAGAACTTATCCCCATGCACAGTGAAGGCAGATGGAAAAGAATCTTGGAGTGGTCTGGTAGCCTTGTTAGCCTTAGTGGCCACATGCCAGTCTGCACAAATCGTCTTGGTGATCACTGCTGCTTGAAGCACCAAAGAATGGCAATGATGTAAAGCAGAATTAATTTCTTGGAGGGGGGGGGGGGTGTTGTGGTGTCTGGGTTTGTAGGGTTTTTTTTTAATCAGGTTCCAGTGACTTATTGCTTAGTGACTATCTTGCTAGAGTATTAAGTGGAGTGATTTTTATTTCTATAACAGTGGGTATATTTGTGCACGTGAAAACCTGCAGAAATCACAGCAGAGACATGATGCTTATTTTGATATGTATACAGCAATTAAGTGAATAAGACTAACTTGTGCTTTTGGGTGACATCACAGACTCCGCTTTGGTGGATAGTTATATTAAATTGAGCTAATCTGTATATGGATTATTATTTCTTTAATGATAGAGGAAAAGGTATAAATGCTATTATTTCTGATATGACATATTATGACTTTCATGTCCAGTTATCTGCCCACTTACCTGTTTTGGTTCCTTACCAGGCTTCTGGGAGTCCTGTGCCTGGTACACATGGATGATGGCTCCTGTCTGGTGGTGGTGGGTTGTTTTTTTTTTTTTTTACAGTTAGGCATCCCTAGCATCCTGTGCTCTGTTTGCAGTCTTGCATTTTCTTCCCCAGCTTCAGGCTTCCTGAAATCCTGCAGCAGAAACTTCAGCTTCCTTTCCCCTGTGTTCTGGAAAACAATCTGGTAAAATACAAAAGGTAAAATATACTCTTGAATCAAGGGTTCTCTCAGCACAGATAAAGGCTTAGACTGTTGCCTAAAACAATGGAGGAAAAAGAAAATCCAGTATGTTTTTAAGGACAAAACTAAAGCCAAACATACCTGACCTGTGCACCCAGGTTTTCATATGTACAGTATATACCTACATATACTTCTATAAGACAAGTGTGCACATGTAAATGGGAATTAGTGAGTCTACTTTTTTCATAGCACTTCATGCTTATTTTCATAGCACTTTTGTGCTTTGCCGGGCTGGACTTTCATCTCTTCCAACTGCATTTCCAGTGCCTGACCTTGACGTTCACCTGCCTGTGATAAGCAGTACTGGGTTGAAGAATGTGTGCTGTTTCCTCATTGTTGGTCTCTAACTATTTAAAAATGATCCCTTTAAGTGATCAGACATATCTCATCACTTTAGCTACTCTCTTGGATGTAGTAGCTGTCAGTAAAAGAAATAATACTGATAATACAGAAGATCAGCCCTCATGTGACCTGGGGCTTCCTGCTCTGTTGTATCTAACCTGACTTCTCTGCCTTCTGCAACCTTTGCCCTTAAGGGTCTGCAGCCAGCCTCGATGTGTGTTTGTGCTGTGCTCGTCCCCCAGAGGAGGGAGGGCTGCTGCTGGTGCTGCTGAATGAGGCTGGGCAGGCACTGTGGGTCATTTAGACAGCTGATGGAAGGTCATGAGGAGAGAAAGGGGAAAGAACAGATCCACTCCCTACCGTCTATTGCTGCCTCGCTGCTTCTTGGCAAGCTGGGCACGCCTGGAAACGTAAGGAGCGATTTAGACAGCCGGGGGGGGCCTGGCTGCAGAACCCCGTCGCCACCCCAGGTGCGGCTCCTGCCTCGAGGCAGCACTAGCGCTTCCCCGGCGGCGATGGGCACAGTGGCGGGAGACTGCCGCTGCAGAGGCCCGGTGTGGGGTGGGCCCTGTCCCCTCCTTGCCGCCGCCGTCTGTCAGCCGTGACTGCAGCAGGGCGAGAAGGTACGGAGCGGGGAAGGGGCCGGGCTCTAGCGCGGCGGCTGAGGCGGGCGTCATGGCGGGGCGGGCGGCGCCATGGTGGGGGCAGCACTGAGGGAGCAGCGGCGGCGGCGCGGCCGCGTTGGTGGTGTGCGGGGCGGGCGAACGGGCCCGGGCCCGCCTCGGTCCCAGCCCCGCTGAGGCGGCGGGAAGAGGAGGAGGAAGGAAAAGAGGGAGGGCGGGCGGAGATGAACGCGTCGGGGCGGCTGCCGGCGGGGGTCGAGGAGGAGCCCCCCGGAGCCGCGTTGCTGCCGCTTGGCGGGAATGGGAACGGCAGCGGCGCGGGCAGCGGCCCCGGCGAGCTGCGGGAGGGCACCCACGCCGCCACCTTGGCGGCCTGCGCCTCCCTGCTGGCCCTCATCTTCTGTGTGGGCTCCTACGGCAACCTCATTGTTCTCCTGTCCTTCTTCGACCCGGCCCTCAGGAAATTCAGGACTAACTTCGACTTCATGATCCTCAATCTCTCCTTCTGTGATCTCTTTATCTGTGGGGTGGCTGCCCCCATGTTTGCCTTTTTCCTCTTCTTTGACTCAGCCCAAGGCGTCCCAAGCGCCTTCTGCTTCACCTTCCACCTCACCAGCTCCGGCTTCATCATCATGTCACTCAAGATGGTGGCGGTCATCGCCCTGCACCGCCTGCGTATGGTGCTGGGGAAGCAGCCTCACCACGCTGCCTCCTTCACCCGCACCCTTCTCCTCACCCTGCTCCTGTGGGCCACCAGCTTCACCCTGGCCACCTTGGCCACTCTGAAAACTCACGGCTCCCGACTCTGTCTGCCTATGTCTAGCTTCACCAGTGGCGAGGGGAAGATTATCCTCTATCTCTATGTCACTGACTTCATCTGCTGCATGGCCGTGGTGTCCATCTCCTATGTCATGATTGCCCAGGCTCTGCGGAGGAATGCCCAAGTGAGGAAGTGCCCACCCGTGGTGGCTGTGGATGCCTGCAGACCACAGCCCTTTGTGGGACCTCTGGCTGCTGGGGCCAGGCAGGGCATGCAGAGTACTGTGCCCGCCTTGTACAGGAACCAGAGCTATAGCAAGCCACAGCATGGCCAGATGCACAGCTACGCCAGTCACCTCAGCCAGCTGCCGGCCACCACTGCCAGCCGGCTCCAGATGGTGTCAGCAGTCAACCTGTCCATGGCTAAAGACTCCAGGGCTGTGGTGACATGCATCATCATCGTGCTCTCGGTCTTGGTTTGCTGCTTGCCTCTGGGCATCTCTTTGGTGCAGGACATGCTGACCAGCAGCAGTGGCTTTGTTCTCTACCAATTTGAGCTGTGTGGATTTACTCTAATTTTTTTGAAATCTGGATTAAATCCTTTCATATATTCCCGCAACAGCGCGGGCCTTCGGAGACGAGTCCTTTGGTGCCTGCAATACGTAGCCCTTGTCTGTTTCTGCTGCAAGCAGAAGACAAGGCTTCAGGCCATGGGCAAGGGCAGCCTGGAAGTCAACAGGAACAAGTCATCTCACCACGAGACCAATTCAGCATATATGTTGTCTCCAAAATCTCAGAAAAAGTTTGTGGACCAAGCTTGTGGTCCCAGTCACTCCAAGGAAAGCATGCGGAGTCCCAAAGCTTCTGTTGGGCATCAGCACTATGCACAGAGCAGCTCGACCCCCATGAACACCAGAATCGAGCCTTATTACAGTATCTATAACAGCAGTCCTTCCCAGGAGGTGAGCACCCCGAACAGCCTACAGCTGGTGAACTCGGCTTTTGGCTTCACCAAATCCTACATTGCCATGCACTACCACACCACCACCAACTTGCTGCAAGACTGTGACAGCACTTCAAGCAAGCAGATACCGGTGCCCTCTGTGTAACACAAGAGGAGGGTTCTGGTCTGGCTGATCCCTTCTTTGCTGTTGTCAATGATGGTTCTGAACTCAATGATTTACTACTGCTGCTAATTAAGAAAAATGCCATTAGTGTTAATATCCAGCTGTTTGCATTTGAAGGGAACACTGGGATGTTACTTCCGTGACACTTTCTTGAATTTCCGCAGGAAGTGAAAAAGGGGGATATTTTAGATTTGTATTTGGAATTATTATCTGAGGGTGGTTTTGTGACTAGATTTTTACTGCTGGACTAGTGAAAAAAGTAAGCCCTTTAAGTATGTCATCTGCTACGTCCCAAGGCAGAGTATGTCAGAGAACAATCTGAGGCTGTGCCAGAAGTGTTACCTGTTAATTTGCATAGTTGCCATGTTCTCAAGAAGGAGAAATTGGGAGGATGCTTCGTGTTAATGATACTTAACTTTAACCTCCCTGTTGCGGAAGAACTGGTGGTGTTTTATTGTAGCTAGGTCAGTAATGGCAGAAGTCCTCTATTTACAGGGTGATATCCTGGTTCTATTGAGGTAAATGGCAAAATTTCCATGAACTTTGGCTGAAGTTTAGGAACTCAGCTCCAGCTTCCTATGGCTGGACAAGGCATTTTACAGTGTTGCAGTGCCACTGGGGAAGGACTTCTGAGAAGTATTATAGCACTGGACTAAACCTCTGAAGTATAGAGGTATTAATTTACATTTATTTTGGGGACCAGTGGTGTTACATATCCCAAAATAACATATTTGGAGAAGTATTTTACATCTGATGAGAAATAACTGTGCAATACCTAATTACAGGTTTTACTTGACAGTGAGTATTGCAATATTCTAGTACTGATACACTATTAGTAATGCAGTCACCTCTGGAATTTTCTATTTTCTAAACCATTACACCAAGAGTAGTGTTGCCAGTTGTGTTTTTGTCTATAACTTTGTCTAAAAGCAGGAACTGGCGGGGAGCTTGGCTGTGATGTTCCCAGCAGGTAGAACTGACAGCTCTTAGCATTTTTTTAAAAGAGAATGACCCCATAATGTGATGACTACTTTTTTTTGAGGTTTTCTTAAGAAGCCTAACATCAGTTTGATTTAAAGATTAATTTGGTTGGTTACAAACTTTTTATCTGTTGGTCTACACGGTGAGCGAATAACACAAGGGAAATTTTTTTATAAATCTGACCATTTGTGTTGTCGCATGTTGTGGGAATTCCTTATTAAACGAAAGGATTTAGAGGCATTTAGATTCCTGACAATTACTGCTTTAAGTGGCCAGACCTTTTCAATACAAGCGATCACCTTCCAACTTCTGTGGACTTTAGCAGAGCTTTAGTATCTCTGAAATAATTGTGCCACGGACTTTTGGTGCCTCATTATAGAAAAATGTCACATCTTTAACAAAATTACAGCACCAGAAAGGCGGTTTGTTATTTTAGAAACAAAAAACATTCCCATCATTGCTATGTGTGAGTTGTTGTTGGTTTGGCCTATTTAACTAAACTATTTTCCTGGAAGACTTATTACATTATGAACACTGTTCTTTGTTCAACACTCTGAATTTTAATTACTTTTGAATAATTCAAAACAGCTTTCTTGCAATAAAATGGATGTGAACAACTTTCTAATCCAGGTGTAAAATTGAAATTATTTCCATAAGTCTTTTCTCTCTGCCCAGATATTTTTCTCTATAAATGAATAACATGTTTCTTTCTAAAGTCATTATAATAAGATAACTAAAAGATCTCTCTTGTTTGGGTTTTCTGTCTTTGCGTTTTTCTTCAGTAACAATTTGGAGGAAAAACAAATAGGTGGGATCCTGTAATCTTGTCTCAAACTACATGTTCTTAGCAGCAATTACAGTAAAGAGTACAGGGCAAGATCCCAAACATGGTTGCAAGACGGGGTCCTGTAGGTACTTGAAGGGAGTTGAAGATGGGTTTTAACATTAAGGAGTTCTGGGGTTTGCTGCATGTGTGAGCAACTCCTACTGTGCTTTTAGTTTGGATCACATGAACTTCATCTATATGATAGGAGATTAAACCCCTCACACCTTACTCAGAAAAGTAATTTGCAGTGAGTATTCATGTGGGAGCCAAGTAGGAAGGGTACAGCTCTAGGATAGGAGGAGGGTTTATTGCCTTTATGGGATGTGTTATTAAGACAAAGGAACTGAAGTCCCTTCAGAGCACTTTGTGATTTTGCCCTTCTGTGAAATCCCAGTGTGTTCTTAATAAAACCAACCTATTAATATGTTTGTGTCAGGTAGGAAGGTGCGAAGCCTTTTAATCTGCGGAGAGAACAAAATCTGATTTGTCAGTTGTACTAAACTGGTTTGGGGGGAGGTTTATGGATGTAGCAAATAGAGATTGGATTTTGAAAATACATAGCTACAACTTACCTGAAGTGAAACAAGAACTGAATGAATTATCGTATGATAGAATAATTGCTTTAGACTCTTCTGGAGTATAATTCTTCTTTTTCCTTTTAGCCCCCTTGTTATATCAGAACCCTCTTCTGCTGAGCACCAGAGCAGTAAAGCCTGACTGCCAGGTTCAGAAAGCAGCGGTCTCATTGAAAGGGGGAAGCAGCAGAGCACTGGACAAAGCAGATGGAAAATGTACAGGAAGAGAGGAGCTGGGCAAGAGAGTAAGCAATAAAAGTATGTGAATGATGAATGGTTTAGAAAACATAGGTCTGTAGTTAGTGCAGTCTGTAACGTGAGCAAGGAAGCACCTCCTGAATATGAAATGCCAGGACTAGAGGAAATGGCCTGAAGTTGCACCAGGGGAGGTTTAGACCAGATATTAGGAAGAATTTCTTTACTGAAAGAGTAGTCAGGTGCTGGAACAGGCTGCCCCAGGGAGGTGGTGGAGTCACCATTCCTGAAGGTATTCAAAAAACGTGTAGACAGAGGCACGGTGGTGTTTTTGTAGTTGTTTTTTGGTGGGTTTGTGTGTGTTTGTTTTGGATTGATAATTGGACACAGTGATCTTAGAGGTCTTTTCTAACCATGATGATTCTGTGAAAGGTGGCAAATCTCTTCTCATTAAACCACAGAAAGCAGCTGTAACCTGTGTATTGTCATGATTTCCATTTTTTCTTATGTGTTCACAGTGGGTGTTCCCATCTTAAGCTGTACTAGAACTGAGAACCTTACCTTTGAATGACAGCGCTTTTCACTGCAGTGATCTCAGAAAGGCAGTTAGGACATGCAGTGTGACTCAAGCTGTTCTTCCTTTCAGGTGACATCCACAGCATTTTAAGAAAAGCTGGAAATGGCTGAAGCAAGCCAACCATCCAGGAAGAAAAGGCTGTTTATCAGCGCTAGGCTCTCAGCCCTCTCCTGGGACTGATCTGAGACAAACCCCATTGTAATACAGGAGCCTTTGCAGGAGGTAAACACAAAAACTACTTTTATTTGACTACAGACTTTCCAGGCCCAACCTTGACATGTTTTCATGTCTCATTCCATCTCATACATATCCTGAGCAGGTCCATTCTCTGATGTGACAAGCGGTTCATTGGTTGTTTTTAAGACAGCTGCCAGCTGACGCCAGAATATTTTCTGTTTGTGTTCATCAGGGCTCCATTTTAAGTAGGTTTTCCTTTTCAGCAGTTTCCTCAGCTTGCTGAACTTCTGTGGCACGCTGTTGGGTGGGAGGTCTTCCAGCACAATCATGATGAGGGAATCCTGATTTTCATTCAGGACCCGGTGTTCAGCAAAATACAGCTCATACTGACACCAGCAGCTGTTTACAAAACTGGGAGAGAGGACAAAAAGGACTTTATGGCTGTTCTCTATGCAGTAGAAAATGTTACCAAGTACAGGATGGCCCGGTTTGAAATCTCTCTCGTGGTAACAAATCTTGAATCCGTCCATTTCCAGTTTTTCCAGTAGATTTTCTTTCGTCCAGTTTGCATCGTGTTCGCTGTAGGAAATGAAGGCATCAAAGGGCTTGTTTTCTGGCCTCATCTCATACTGCTTCCTCTTAGCCATGCACCAGTACCAACCCATTCGCACGTACCACAGTCCATCAAACCGCCAGCATAGGCCTGTCAACACCAGGACAACCAGGATGGCAACACAGGCTGTAATGGCCATCTGGATGCCCAGGGAGCAGTGCAGAAGTGTGAGGTTACTGCTCTCTACTGACAAGCCCCTTCTCTCAGGTGGAAAGCTGCAGCGGAGATTGTCTTTGCCGTTTATCCGCAACTGGGGGGTGCGCATATAGATGTTCACGAACCAGTACAAATCACAGTTACAGTAAAAATGTTTACCTTGAGCAGTCAAAATGCTCAAACTTGTCAACTGGCCAAAAGTTTCTTCCACTATGGTGGTGATGGCATTGTCACTGATGTCCAACTCCACCAGAGAAACTGGGAGAGAGCCACACTGTAGAAAGGATATCTTATTCCCTGATAAATTAAAATATTTCAGCATTGGAAGAACTTTCCCAAAGTCATTGGGGAGTTCTGAAATCAGATTGTGGCTACTGTCCAGATTAGCAAGCACAGAAAGATGGCTGGCAGGTTCCAGTCTGGTGATGAGGTTCCCAGAAACATTAAGATACTCAAGTTTCTCCAGGGTGTCAGTTAATGGCAACAGGTTCAATCTATTTTTACTAATGTCACATTTTGTTAAAGTCAATGGGAAATACTCGGGATGCATATCTGTGATTTTATTATTTTGAATGTTAAATATAGTTAAGTTTGAGGCAGATTTAAAACTAGGGGGTATTATTTTAATATCGCTGTTGCTTATGTCAAGATGCTTCAGGGAGGTAGGTAAGTCAGGAAGCACAGAAATCCGGTTGCTGCCAACATCCAAAAATAACAATTCTTTCATTGTGCCAGCAAACCACTCTGGCAGTTCCACAATGGAGCAATTGGACATTTTCAGGTGCTTCACTTTCTTTGGAAGGCTTTCGATTGGTGTCCCAGCCTGGTTTCTGACAAAGGAAATAGCATTAATACGTACAGTGCCAGGGGAGAGCTCTGGAGCTTTGTTGGGGATTTCTGGCTGTACTGTATATATGAAGTGATTTCCTTGAGTGTACATGTTTTCTAAATTAAACAGTTTTGTAGCAAAATTTGAGGGTATTTGACTTATGTTGGTGAAGGACAAATCAATCACCTTGATGGTTGAAGGGAGACACAGTGTGTCCAAGCTGTTGATGGGATTGTTGCTGATGTTTAAAAACAAGAGCTTGCTGAAGGGGAAGTTACAGATTGCCTCAACATCTAGAATGTTAATTGTTAATTTATTGTAACTGGCATCAATGGACCGCACATTTTTCATTGGCAAAAACAGGACAAACAGCGACAGAAGATCCATTTTCAGGTCACTGTGACTAATGTCAAGCTCTAAAATTTCATCCAGCTGATCTTGGCAGAGATTCGGATCCAGTTTTAACATCAGCTCTTCCTCAGAGAGTTTGCTGTTTGACAGATTGAGTATCCCATTTATTGGTGCTCCACAGAGATTAGGCCCTAAAGTAGCTATGGGAGAGGCTGTTTCATTTTTCTCTCCTCTTCGAAGAAGATTCTCTGTATTTCGCCTGAGCCTCAGATTAATGTTGTGCAGGACAGATGGACCTCCTGAATGTGGCAGCTTCTCAGCAGATGCTGCAGGCTCCAGAGCAGCCCCTGAGGATTTGTCAAAATACTTAGAAATCTGCGAAGACCCTGAGGCTTTGCTAGTGAGTGAGAGCTTCAGATGGGGTGGAAGACCCGAGACGACAAGTTTCTCATCATTAAATGATAAATTCACAGAAACAAGGCTGAGCAGACTCTCAAATGCACCAGATTCTATGTCCTTAATCTGATTGTAGGAAAGGTCTAAAACTTCCAGCGCAGCAAAGCCTTCCAAGTCTCTCTTGGTTATCCTTTTAATTACATTATGTGAGAAATTGAGAGTTCTTGCTGCTTTTGGAGCTTGTGCTTCTAGTACAGAGGAGAGGTTTAAATAGGAGTAGTTAGAAACTGGGAAGGCATCATCTGTAGGTGCTCTCAGAGTTAGGAATCCACTCGCTTGACTAAATACGAAAGAAATGAAGTAGAAATAAAGACATCCATTAAGGATCCTCATCCTGGGGAAGAGAAATGTAAAATCCATCATTATAATATGCTCTATGTTAATGAACACCCTTAAATTAATTTTTTTTTTAAATCCTTGTTTACTCGTGAGTACAGGAATTGTTTGATTGTTGTATTTATGAATCCCTTTTTACCTACATAAAAAAATACATCTTGCTTCATCATTATTTTCAAGTGGCAATGCTAAAAGACGATGTCTGAGAAGGATTTGAAGGAACCAATGTTTGTGTCAGATCATTGTAGATAGTCTGAATATTCCCCCCCCCACCAGAGGCAGGTAATGAGCAGCTCTGTGATGATAGCATCTGCACTTTTGTAACCATTGCTTGGGGCTCAAGTTTTACATCCCTCATCCTGGCGCACAACCACCAGGTAAGCCTGACCTGTTTGAAACCTGTCCAGCCACTTCAGCAGCATATTCAAGAGACACTTGGCAGGGAGCTTTGTGTCACTCTGAGACCACCTATCTTCTTGTGCTCCCATCCCCTTGGTAGTTTGCTCTCTACTAAGAATTTACCAGTGAGTGGTGATTTAGCCTTAGCTGTTGGGGTAAGGGAAAGAGTAAGCTTGCTTTGACGGAGGATATTGGAGGCTTGTGTGAGGCAGCCTGCACCAGGAGAGGTCACTGCCTGTGCGTTGTTCGTCTTTGGAGATTTCCTAGTGCCTGGCACTGGCACTGCCTAGGTCCTCTTCTGCCCTGGGTTCCATCTGTCACTAGTTTCCTGACACCTCCACTCTGTGTCTTGATTTATTGCCTGAAAACACAGGTGCAGAGCTTTGGGCAAGCAACCTGGTGGTACGGTATTCCCCTTTACTTCCCACTGGACTTGAACCATCAAGTTTAACTGAAGAGAAGGAACCCAGTGACATCCCAGCTTTGTTCCCTGGGCTTTTCCATGCTGGCAGGACCCCAGCAGACCACCCTGCATCCCTCCCTCATGCCTTGCACCCAGCAGGAATAACATGTAGCAGAGGGGTAAGCAAGCTCCTGAGGCATTAAAGGTGTTGCAGGTTTAAGGAGGAAAGACTTCCAGTGACCCTTCCCGCTCCTCTTACCCAGCTTTTCTCTCTCTCTCCTCAGCACTGCTCCCTTGCCGGTATCTGCTGCAGCCCTCGCTGCCTCCAAAAGGGAGTGAGCCTTTTGTAGCTCCGGGAGCAGAGGAGGCGTGACGGAGACGCCCCCAGGAACCCAGCATCTGCAGCCCCACTCCCCTTGGCCAGGCTGATGGAGATTATTTTAATAAAGTGGGCCTAGATTTGGGGGCTGGATGAGAACTGCTACTTATGTCTGTATAGCTACACAAATGAATATTTATGACCTGGAAATGCACTTGTCTGCCTCTGTGCAGGGAGAGGGAATAATAACCTGTGTTTCTTCACCACTTGAAGACTGATCATCTTGTTTAACCCCTTCAGCCAAGTGAACCTTTCCAGAGACTGACTCGTCTCAGCTGTATCTATTAGCTGTGCAGATGTCTCACATGAATATTCTCTCTGCTTTTTGATCCAGTCTTGCACCAAATTAATAATTTGGGAGTTTAAATGACAACGAAGAGTGAGGTCTGGAATGAATCCCTATTGTCTTGAAGTCTAGTGGTCGCAACATTTGAGAGGTGTCTTTCAGTAGAGCTGCAAATAAAGGTGTAGCAATTATGTGATTCTTACCTGCTATAGAAAACCTGATTTCATTTTCTGATCTTTGGTCAGCAAGTCTCAGCAAGACACAAGTGCTGCCGGTCTTACGCTGGTTTGGGTTGCGTAGGAGGAGCCCCCAAGATGATTTTAAGTACCTGTGGGGTTTAAGTGCTGTTACTGATGATCTTTCTCTGTGGATCTAAATCCGCTCATTCTTTGAACTATTCTCAGAGAAGTGGCATGTTTCACTTTCCTAAATGTATTTTCCTATAATATAATTCCATTCAACTAATTGTAGATGCTATCAGTGCCACGGTTGCAAATTTGCTGTCTACTGTTCCCATTATTTTCCACGTTGCTGGTTCTTAAATGAGCATGGAAACAACTGTCCCTCGGGCTGAGAAGCAAACTTGCATAATAGCTCAGGCATAAATCTAAGCAGACGGGCCTAGAAACCTGCAGCCCTCCAGTTCTACTTCATGCTTTCCGCATACCAGAAGAGGCTTGGTTTTCCCCATTTTTGGTACTGACATGTTCCCTCACCACAGAGCTTGTCTGGGAGAGGATCCCAGCAGCAAGTTACTCTCAGTTGCACATTCTTTTAGTTACAAATGTTTTAGCACATAAAATTATGTTGGAGTTTATTATTACTAGCAGTATCAACTTCTGCCCTGTGGATTTTTTGCGCACATATCCCCTGCTCCCCTCAGTCCCACCTCTGTGCTTCTCTCTCGGAGCTGTTGGTTGGAGGGGGATGAAAGAGAGCAGAAGAAAAAAGCATGTTCTTTATCTTTTTGGACATGTTTGCTTGTGAGTAGTTCAAAGGGGGTAGGAAGATCTGTGAGCACGTTGCTTCCTGTGCAAGGGGAAATAAAGGCTGAGGAATTTGGGGAACTGGGTACAGGTTTCAGGGGTTTGGCAACAGCATCATTTGCTCATGAAATGGCAGAAGTTGGCATTAGCAGCACACTGAGGTGCTGTGGTTGATTAGTCAGAGGCTGTGCATCCCAGTTGCACTGGGGACTTTGTTCCTGCGTAATAGGGAAGTGGCATTCTTTCCATTCTGCAAAGTAACTGTTCTTATCTTTCCTCTGTTCTAGCAACCACAACCTGGTTTCTCTTCCCTTCTTTCTTGTGACCTAGCATAATGGATGGTGAGGGAGCCTGACACCATCCCAGCCCCTGCAACATGTCTGTGTTGTGACACACATGGCCACATCAAACTAAGGGGTTGAGCATTCAGTGCTTGGGGTGGCCCTGAGTGATACCTGGGGCAGTCCAGGAATAGGATTAAGGCAGCTGAGGGGTCATGGTGCAGCTGGAGGAGCTGCCGCTGAAACACTGATCCAAAGCTGGGTAGGTGCTGAGGTGATGAGTCCTTCCTAAAGCTCTGCAGATTGTGCAACAGGTTGAGTGTGGCCAAAGAGAACCCTTGGTCACTGTGGGGTCCAGGTTCATAACATCTGTTGCTAGATGCTTAATGAGTAGAGTGGTCCAGTCCAGCTTTCAGACAAGTAAAAGAACTGTAGGGAAATGAAGTTAAAGATCTAAAGTCCAGTGAACACTGCTTTTAATGTCTTCACTTTTCTAAAAGCTACTGGCTAAATACAGGCTGAAAATTCAAGCAACCTTGTGGTTAGTTGTGTAATGCCTCACAAGATTGAGGGGCAAGGGAGGGAAGCTGGGTAGAAGACTCTTTCCCCTGTTCCGTTTCCTGTCACATTGCAAAGCCATAAGAAATACAGACTTGGAATTTAAATGCCATGTCATCCTGCCACTGCTGTTTTGGTTTTCTACTGTATGAGACTAGAAAAGGGGTCCTATTGCAACAGTCTGGCAGCAGCTTAACTTGCTATTCTGGGTAATATTCCACTAGTCATATTATCCATGGTTGGTGGATTTCTGTCTGACATCAATTTTGAGATTCCTACACCTTGCACAATACCTTTAGACAAGAGGAAGTGTACTGGGCATACATAAAATTGACACACAGAACATGTGCCACTAGTACAGCCCAGTCCAGCTCTTGCCCCTTCCTTACACAATGCTACCAAGTGCCCTGTGGTGGAACTGAACCAGGAGAGAGCACCTGTGGGGAGCTTTCTCAACTGTAAACTCACCATTTCTGGAATTCCTCCAGGGCATGCTCAGCATGAACCCTACAGCACTGATATATATATATAAAGTCCCAGAAAGAACTTAGGCTGGGGGAAGAAATAACAGTTGAAGAGGGGTTAGGTCAGACGAGAAAGTACTGTGACACTAATACAGCTCCAAGCAATCAAACTGAGGTTACAGCAAACAGTCAGTTACAGCAGTAGAACAATTTTTAATGTTGTAGGTGCTGCTGAAGCTCCTGAGCAAGGTGGTAGTGTTTTTTCTCTTTCATTCTGTTGGCAGTTGAATTCCTCACTTGAAGACAGACCTTGTTTATTTTGCCTTTAAATGTAATTTATACCTTATCGGCGCTGGTGATGACTGTAGAATGTGTCACACACAAGTCAAACAGGAAGTGCAAGACAAGATTTTAATCATTAAAAGTTTCTTGATAATCTCTTATATACACATAGTTATGCACAGAGTGGTTCACGAGTCCCTCATCTCAGAATTCTGCTGGTGAGGCTGGTGGGCTGAAGGTGTCTCTACATTGTCCATCTCACAGATGGGATGTTCAAGTGGAGAATGCCAGCAGGGTTGTTTACAGGTATGGCTTGTTCACAGGCTTTAGCTGGGCACTGAAAGGAGACCATGTTCATCTGCTGTATCCAGGATTTTACAGATCACTGGAGACTCAACCTTGAACAAAAAACATTGAAGTCCATGAAATCTCTAGTAAGTGTTTACAGGAGGTTGCAACAAAGATGGTGAGATGAATGACAAGAGGCACAAGTACTTGAGCATTGCTCTGTAAAAATGTAGTTAAGTGCTTTTTACTTCCGAGTATGGTCTGTGAAACAGATTGGCAATGGAACTACTGTTAATTAATAACTACTATAATGAATAATGACCCTCTTAGAGCAAATGCAGCTTCCAGGGAAGAGCCACTGGAAGGAAGGGGCTGTTGTGGCACCTGATCTTATGGAATTAAAATGTGTCTTTACATACCCCAAGGATGTATTGGCAAGAATGAGGCTCTAGCATGTATATGGTTACGGCATGAGGGGAATCAGATTCTTTACATCTGAAAAAAGAAGAGAGATTTTGCTGTGTTTAGCATGTAATAAGCACAGAACTGAACCATGCAATTCCCTGGTATCTGGGGCAGTTTTACTAAGCCAACAGTCTGAGCTTTCTGGAGACAAGAGGCTTTCCTCTCTAATGCAGTAAGCAGAGACAACACACCCTTTTACTCAAAAAGTTAACTTACTTCAATTTCACAGTCACCTGCCTTGGCTTGTCTGTTAGGTCACAAACATCTCCGTTTCCATAGAAATGAGACACCATCCTGCCACAAAAGGTTAGAATGGTAAAGTTTGCAAATACTAGAAATGGTTCTTAAACACACAGCTAACCTGTGTGATTTGGTATCTCATCATTATTCACATATTTCATAGACAAAACAAAGTAGTGGCTCTTATTTCAGTTACTGCAGAAGCAAATAATTGATCACTATTAGAAGAATTATTTATTTATTATTTAAATATTATAGAAGAAAGAGCCAGAGCAATGATGGTTGTGTGACTGTACCTGACAGTCCGTGTGCCATCTTCTCGAAGGTAGTAAGTTCGAGCGGCATTCTTCCGCGACCATTCAATGTGTTCCTCCCTGCTCCAGGTACCCACCACCACCGATGTCTTGCCACTTTCCTTATCCTAAGAAGGGAAAAGCTGATAATGACAGCTGGTATGGTACAATTGGCAGCAAGGCTGTTTTAATGATGTGTAAGGTAGCGTTTCTAGAGCAAGTTTGCTGCTGTCCACAGAACACATTCTTCCATTTGGGACAAACCCTAACTGATCTTGTACTAGGGGCACAAGCCAAGCTGCTGGTGTCTTCAGAAGAGCCACCCCAGCTGCATGAACCAATAAAAGCATTTCACTGACTAGAAGAGCATTTCCCAAAAAAAAAACCCAAAACAAAACATTTTTTCACCTTTGATTACCACTGTGCTCTACCTGATATGGCACCTACATCCCCCTGCATGAACTGAGGCAGCACGGGGAAGATGTCTTTTCTGAAATCCAACTTCTTAAACCACAATGTTGATAGCCAAGAAAAAGATGCTGCTTTTTTCCATTTGTAGACAGATTCTCTAACCCATTTTCCTCCCACACACCCATCTAGTGGCAGAACATACAACTCTTCAGACATACCTCATGATACTGATGAACATATTTGCCATAGCAGAATTCATACTTCCACCAACCAACACCCTAGGGAGAAACAAACTCAAGTGTTAAAACAAAAACAAACCCCTTAAGAAAGTCACATCCATCTCCCTCCAGACTCTAAGCCATGGGCTATTTTAGCTGAAACCCTCCATCCCTGTTAATTTGTTTCAAGGTTTGCAGTGAGAGAGAATCTCTTATTAGACTGACATAGGCAAGGGATGGAATGAGTTTAAGCAAAGACTCTTGGAAGAACCACACAGGACTAAATTCCTCAAACTACATATATTATTTTTTTTCCCCTCCATTTCCCTCTTATAGCCAGATACATTCAAAGGCCTTTTCTTGGCTGCCTGTTCTCTCAGTTTTATCAGATTTTCTTCTTCTCATTAGGGAAAATTAGCAATTTTCATGATCTACTTTCATTTTGCTCTTTACTCAAACTGAGTTTCAACAGAAGGGTTGAAGATATATTTCTGGCATCAACTCCTATCTATAAGCCTGAAATCTAAGCAAGTCCCTAAAGCAGTACATGCAGCTGAGCAGCAGCTATTTTATTATGCACAGCTTTATTCCTCACCCCATGGAAGCAGTAGGAACCACTAAGGAATTCTTTGATGAGTTGGTCATCGGTCAGTTTGGAGATGTGGGTTGTTCCCACAGTTAATAGTTGATGGCTTCCAACAGCAACAGGCTTGTGAATGGCAGAAAATTTATCTTCTTTTGTTGAATGCATTTCTTCCTGAAATTCAAGTATATACAAATACACCCATTTAGGTTTTATTTGTTCCTTACGAAGTCTTGTCAATTATGAAGTTACTTAATACTGAGTGAAGTTGGCTGTGGGAAAAAATATGAAAGCATTCCATCATCTTTTCACTGTCTGCAGCATAGGTAAAAAAAAAGTCAAAAATTTAACATCTTTGTAAACTGTAGGCTACACAGGCTATGAAAATTTTAAGTTAGTAGCTTAAATTTACTTGCTTTGTTTTTCTTCCAAATAAGGCAAATTACAGATAATTTCAACAAGCTTAAAGACCATTTGAAAGACTGGCATGATCTTACAAAGCTGGGTAAGAGAACTTACTCCATTGTATGCATTACAACACAGAAAATAAGTATTTTTCTATTAAAAATGAAATGAATCCTACCTCCTTAACCCTTCTAAAAGGCATCTTCATCATTTCTTGCTGTTTCTCCAGCTGTTCCAGATTATGAGGTTTAAGTGGGGATCCTGGCAGAGACTGGCAGAAGATGTCATTCACAGGGGAAGCCCTGAACCTGCCCATACATGGTACTGTTACATCACTTATTACACCTTAAAGTCAAAACATACCTTTTTTTAATTACTGTAAGCTTCTGGCTAAGCTGAGGTGTGTATTTTTTAATACTGTACACATGCCCATTATTCCTTTTTCACTCTTCATGAGCTACATCTGCAAAAAGCAGCTTATTTCAGGAAGGAAAAGGCAGCAAGATGATGAGGCCAATTAAATGCAGCTTTGTCCTTAGTTTACACAAATGAAGGCCTTGTTAAAACACCAAATAAGCCTCAGCAAGAAATAGGAAAGAGGTTGTAATGCCCAGAAGTAGATGTATAATAATCACCACTGTAGTTAATGATCTGAAGATTTTCCTAAATAGTAACTGCAGGTTAAATAAACCCTGTACCATAGCAGCCTACTTATACCTGAATTTTATTTAAACAACATTAAGACTAATAATTACAGTAGACAAATACTGCTTTTCACTGCCTCCCTCCCTGACCCCAGTTCTCATCAATATAAATAAAAAGTCCATTTGTACCCAAATAAGAATGACAACTAGAACTGGTGGATATACTACTGCTAAGTTAATGCAAGTGCACTATGGGTTGAGATAGTGGGCGTAGAGGAGAAGCACTGGTGACTGAAGTACTGCTCTGTGCTCCTTCAGGAAGACACGACAGGAAAAGTACTTTTAAGATGAGCCTGGTTTGTCGTAACCTTGGCTGACACTGAGCAGCATTTTCAGCCTGCTTCCTCCACCCAGCTTTATTTACTAAGGTGATGTAAGTGGGAGAATAAAGATCTTGTGTGTTTATTTTAAGTCTTTCCTGACAGTGGCCAGGAAGCCTTCCATGTCTTCCCTTCAGAAGGAAGCAGCTCAAGAGTTTCTTCTCATCAAACAATAGAACAATTTCCTGGTGCACTTTCTATTTTTTTGCTGGAACAGAGGCTTGAAAGACTCTCCCAGTAAACAGATAATAGTGCAATAGATAAGGGCAACATATAGTATTGCCAAACCTACCTACATGAGAAAATTTATAATTGATACTAAATATTTAACAATATCATAGCTTATTTACTCCAACAAGCAAGTATTTATAACACGCATGATGGAGGAGTTTGTCCTTTAGACTTTGCTGCTTGTTTCAGAACAGTGATTGAATACTGGCTTGTTCTGACATCTGCATCCATGGGAAATTCAGGACACCTGTCCCTTGTTTCCCCCTTCATTTGTGTGACACCTTCATTTCACAACTCTGTTTACATGCCCTGAAAGATCAAAAACCTGTACTATTGAGACTATAAGGTATCCCTTATATGTGTGGTACACTTCAAGGAGAGGAGAAAAAAAGGAATCGTAAACTTGAAAATAACACTGAAATTGTAAATTCTTCGTATGAAAATAACTTCTACAGCTCCTGAAGTTGGGAGTACTACTAAAATAAATATTAAGGTTATGGCTGAAAACTGTATTTTTATTTTCTGAAATGATATCTATTCACACACATAATGCATGTTAGCAATCTGCAGCCTTTGAGTATCATGAAGATGATCCCCCAAGACCCTGAAATCACAGCCTAAGAGGAGGCAAGGTGTTCATCTGCCTGTAGCCTTAACACCCTAGTTTGTGTTTATCCAGAATAACAGGGCCAGAAACTTACGTGCTGAAAATACAAGTGCTACTTCCCATCTGCAATCAATCATTAGAGACTTAGAAAATGCAAATACTGTGCAGCTTAACCTGAAAACTTGTGTACCTACAAGTGGCACAGCTCTGTACCAGCAGCTGCAGCTGGACTATAACACCTACACGCGTGGAAACAGAAGAAAATTTGAAGTGAGAGTTAGCCAAAATGTGAGCACCTTACCTGTATTTGGGATGGTTGCATAACAGAGGTGTCAATATGACCACTTCATATTCACAGGTGGTAACTTCTGCTACTGAAAGGATCTCATGTTTAGCTTCTGGGTGACAGATGTACATTACTGTACTGGATCTGGGTAGGTTCTGTCTCAGGCTACAAGGTGTGCCATTTCCCATCTCCACAGGATAGTATGGTGTCATCTGCCCTTCTATATTTTTGGTAGGTATCTAGATGAAAGAAAGTAAAAGTTAAAGAGTCAGCGCAAAGCTCTTTCAACTCTTCTAGTATGAGAAATAATATTACACTGTGCAGAGCCCATATAGCAGACTGAAATCAGCCCATGTAGTTAGTTGCATGTTTCTTCAATGTCCAAATGCGTTCTGGTTTGTTACCTCCAGCTCAGGACCTCACAGCTCACGCTGGGGACTAGAAGCCTGGGAGGGGTGTGTAGCTCTGCCAACCTTGGCTCAGGGCTGGCCAGGCACAATACCTTCACCGGGAACAGTCTAAAAACTGCCCTGCAGTCACCCCAATGCCTGTGTGGCACCTCTCTGCATACCCAGCCCACACTGTTCCTTACTCACAGTATCCCACCCCACATGTTATCGTGGCTAGCAAAGTGAATGGTGTGTACAAAGTAAACCTCCTTTCTGTACACACTTTCAGTAAGCGCTCTCCAGACTTGTTCCTTCTTACATTTCATCCAGCAGCTGCTTTAAGAAATATATTCCCCAAACTGGTCAAAGTCCCTCTCCTAGTCCCCGTCTTGAAAGCAGCTAAAATTGCTGGGTACCAAAAGTTCCATTTTGCAAAAGCCTTGCTGGAACCCAAACACTAGAACTTCTTGTACATGTATTGCTTCAGCTGGTGAAGGTTTCAGTGCTCAACAAATCGGGCTGCAGTCAGGACGCTCACCTGGTGACCCGAGACCCTTCTATAGCTCTCCTACTTTGGTCTTTAAACTGTGTCACCCTGTCACAGGCTGACTCTCTCCTCCTGAAAACTCTGCCCTTGTGAATGAAGTGATGAGACATTCCTGAGGCTAAAGAATGAACATTCCAGCAGCTTGGGCACTCCTTGGCTCCAGTCACTTATCCAATCCACTCTATTCTTCAATATTTAAAGGTGGGAAGCAAAGATAAATTCTGTCTATTTACAAAAGGGGCACCAGTGACTTCATTTCTACCTTTCTGAAAGAAACAACTGATTTTTTCCTTAAAATCTGAAAAATTCTGCCTACACATGTCACCAGGGCTAACTACTCAAGAAATCTAAATGGAGGTAGCTGTTGTTTGCCCATAACTGAAAGATGTCCCAGCAGGACTCTAGATAAATGTCTAGTCGCAGCAGCTTTTGGTTACTTTAAGCACCACCCAGCATGTTACATGTTCTTTCCCTCTCACAACTAGAGATTCCATTTAAACTACAAGTCTAAATTCTTTATGGATTGAACAGTATATCATAAATACTGTAAAAAAAAAAAAAAGTCAGTGAAAGTTATAACTTCCTCTGAAATAAAAAAAAAAGTCACCCTACAAAAAAGCTAGTTTTCTTTAATCTTTTACTGCTAATTCTAAACTCCAACATGCTTCAGGTACTTCCATTGTTTTGCTATAAAGTTAGTAACTCAGAATAGTTTTGGGGGCCTCAACAAATGGAAACATTCTCAAATGGAAAAGGGAACCCCAGAGTTTTAGGGGATGGGCCATAAAGTCAGCTAAGAAATCTTTAGGGGCTTTGTGCTGTAGGATTTTGTTAAGCATTTCTCCCTACCCAAAATGCAGGGAAGTGTCATTAAGGGAACTGGGATGTCTGATGTAGCTGGGAAGATAACTGTCACTGTACCATTATGTGACTTTGTGGTTATGTGTATTGTCTTCATAGAAAGAGAGGATATAATCAATCTCCTTGAAGTTTATGATTAGTGTAACTTTAGTATAAATAAGTAGAAAGGCAAGAAATTTGACTAGCTAGGCTAAATAAGCTTTCTGAGCTGGGACCGATAATCAAAAGTGATAAGAGTGCAGCATTGATGATTATTTTGCAGGGAACCAATTACATAACCTCATAATATGTAAATTGCCTCCACTATTGATGGCAAAAGTTAAAATAGATGTTTTTCACTTGCCTCTTTTGCACTCTCTTTTGGGTTTTCCTTCTCTTCTTGATCTAGGGAATAATTAAGAATGAGGTAAGCATAAAATCTGTGAACTGGAAATAAAATTAAATGATATACAGAGAAATGGGTATGTTTTGTGTATTCACTAGCACCCTGTTGAGAGGCAGTTCCATGAACTTGCAGGTGCAAAAGAGGAAAGAAAGGAAATCAACAGTGACCTGGAGTCCAGAGAAAACAGAACAAAGTATGAGCTAGCATTGTCTTAAGCCTATTTAAAAGTTTCTAGGACAGGCCCAATCCAGCCCTAGCACCACAGAGGGACCAGGATGTGTCGCTGCTGCTGCTCTTCGAGGGGTAGCCAACTGCTCACTTCAAAGCTAGGGAATTACAGGGGACAGCAAGGCAGCAAGTACTTCAGACCACCCACCAGCCAGCCTGAGAGGGTACACTTGTTCATTATTAAGAGAAGTAGTGTGAATTGCTGCGTAGGAAGCACAGAAAGAATAGTCTGCCACCTAAGTGGGAAGGGCAAGAGGTCAACATCCGAAAAGTCTCAGACAGGATGACCTGAAGTATCATCACATGTGACTTCAGCATTTAGCCCCACAAAAAAAGCTGGTAACTCAAAACACTTTGTCTTTACATCTAGGGAGAATTAGGCACTTCTTCACGGAATTAATGACAGCACAAAGGAGCACCATAATTCACCAATGAAGAAACATCAAGCAATGCAGTTTCTGAAGCCATGTTTCTTTTCAGGACTATGATACCTAACAGAACACCCCAGGTAGGAGTTCAAAGGAATGGGATTAATAGTGCTAAATCCCCTCTCAGACCAAGGTGTCCAAGTTAATCACTTTTAGGAAGAAGATAAATGGTCGTCCCCACCTTTTACATACTAGCCTAGTTTATAAAAACAAAACAAACCCCACAAAACAAAACACACCAACAACCACCCAGATGATGGTTTTTTCTATTGTTTCTATCAGCTCTGATGAATTAATGCTTAGTCTACAGATTTTTGGAGAGCTTCCAGCATCTACATTAATTTATAAGCAAAATTTGAAGTCCTTCATTCTAAACTGCAGTTTCAGTTTGGGGCTCAGCTACCTCATTTCCAAAGTCCCAATTCAGGCACTTCAGTATTTCTGATCTGTGCCAGGTTCCTTAAAAACCCCACTCTCAAACAGTTCCAAGGATCATTTGATCCTGCAGAGACTGTAAGAGCTTGGGCTTGCAGATTATGTCTCATGACAGAAGAGCAGGGCCCAGGTTGTGCTATGCACACTGCCCACTGCTCACAGTTTGAAAGATGCTTCTCCCTACCCAAAAAGTGAGCGGTAAGAGGCTATATTATCAAAGTCTGGTCAGGCATATATAGGTTCCATTTCTTATAGGATGTATTTTCTTTCCCTGACACTTAATTACTGCAGATTAGTGAATCTAATCAATTAGCACAACAAAACTGATGGAATGGATGCAAAGGTGAAGTGCTAAAAGGAATTAAATGAAAACATATTGTATAAAAAAAAAAAGTAATCTACAAAAAAAAAAAAGATTGCACTGGGAACTAGCTTTCTGCAGCGTATTTCTCACACAGTAATAATTAAAACCCAAAGACTTAAATTAGCATCAGCAAAATAAGAATAATCTAAGACAAACCTGGTTCTGATAATGGATTCCTCATCATCATATTCCCCAAATAGTATTCCTGGATGTTTATTTTCTACAATCAGAAGTAAAAACAAATTTCAGTTACCTTTTTCCATACTTTCTCAAATTCAAGTTTTCTAGAAAAGTTAAGCATGAACTTGCCAGTGGAAAAGGGAGTTGAGACTACTAGATTGTAAGAAGCCTACCTGTCCTGTTTCCTTCTCCTCATGATATTGACGGATGTGTTTTCCATGGCACACTTCGTAAGTCCAGTAAGATTCAATCTTAAAAAAAAGAAAAATATTTAAAAAAAGAAAGAAAATCTGGCTAGATACATTACTCCCTCAAAACAAAACAATTCACCCACAATTCTGGCTTTCACAGCAATGAAATGCATCCCAAGCAGGTGGGCTTGGGTGCCCTCAAAAACAACAGCCCAGTGAATGGTCTCAGCATTCACCGAGCATTTTGATAATATTCCAAATAATCACACCAAAGTTTCCTTAACTTTCACACAGCTAAGACAAAGGAAACAAAATAAGTAAGATGTAAAGACAGTTAATTTGCACCCAGACCACTGGGACTTGTGTGAATGATACGGAATTTTATCAGCGATGTTAAGATACAGTCCCAAAGTTGGAGAGACCTTATTTTGTACCTGCAGTCAGAGACATATTTATCCAAACAGTTTACTATACTAAACCTCAAAAGGAGGTGGATTGTAATTTAAATGCTAATTAAAAGCTTATCAACACATAAGTAACGTACTCTATATGAACAGCTACTTTGCTTGAAAAGAGGTTCTAGTAATTCTCCTGGAGCAGGACCTTTATAATCCTTTTCTTCTTCCTAGAACAGAAGGATATTTCATGAAATTAACAGTAGTTTGATTAGTTAATACTCATTTGCAATAATAAACAAACAAAAAATAAAAACCATATCACAAAATTAAAAGGTACAAGACCTTATTAATTCCTGTCCTGAAGGAGCAGTGTGGTGATTAGGGGAGAAAAAAACCCACCCCCCCCCCCCCCCCCCCCCTCCGCAAATGCTCTCTGCTCTGTCCAGAAATGAAATGTCATCGGGTGCCACACTGTTTGGTGACAGCACTTTATACACACGGTGACTGAATCTGCCTCCAACATCCTTGCGCCCGACGGCAGGAGGTGGCAAAAGGACCGAGCCTGCGGGACGTGCACAGACCTTGTAGATCTCCAGAGAAACTTGGGTTTTTTCAGTGTCACTTTACAGGCTCCACCGGAGAGCCTGGAGAAAACCATCATGGGTCAGAGCACTTGTTAATGTGATCAGGTCTGGGGCACTGACACTGTTGTAAGTGGACTGAAAAAAAGAACAAAAAAAACCAAAACACACCAAAAAGCACCAAAACAAAACTCTGAAATGTCATCTCCAGTTGCAGTTGTAGAAGATTTGGCTTCTTTCTACATAAATAAATAAATCTCTAAATCAAGGGAAGGACCCCAGCACGCTGAACTGAAAGGAAATCAGCTCATGGTGGTGGCAGGAAGAGGGAAGGGGTTTCTCCTTCTTTCTTTTTTTCCCAGCGGAATTTGAAATTTCAACAAAAGGGAAGGATTTAAAAATTCCATCCCCTTGACCAACCTCCCAGCTGGGGCTCAGATTTTCAGACCTGAGCTCCCTGGTGATGCTGGGGACGGGCAGGAACATCCAGTACCACTGCGGTTACAGAGTGAGACCTGAGCACACTGGGTTTTTTTCAGTTCACAATGAAAAACGTCCTGCTAAGGACAAGGATTTAAAAAAAAACAAAACAAAACCAACCAACCCCTGGAGTATGAAGTGTGGCAGATATTTGTTTGTGCTCATGGATTTTTCTATGGGGAAATTTTGGCCCACTTGAAACTGGGGCTGGGTTATAGTGGGATTATTCTGGGAGCGGCATGCGCACCGTGCCTGCCAGCTTCGTGGAACAAAAGCCGAGCTCTCCCTGTTGCCAGCACGTTATCACGGTAACAATTTGGCAGCTTAATCCTGGTTTTATTTTTTTTCAGGACAGTTGGCAGGGCAAGGGGTGTGGTGTTTTAAAGGGGTCCGGCCAGTGCTTGCTTTTGAAGGAGATGCAAGTGCATAAAGATAGCCTGGATTTGCTGGAGGCTGGTGGTTGACATCAATCCATCCCTGGGAGGGTTTGGAGTGGTGGTGGCTGCAATGCCAAGGACAACAACACCTTTGGGACAAAGTTGGGAGAGTGTGATGTTTGCATTGTGTTTCTGTGTCAGGGTATGTCAGGGAAAACCTTAATGTTTTCTAACCAGGACACTGAAGCTCTTTCAGATGTGTCACTGGGCTGCAAAATGCTCTCAGGCTAGATCTTGGAGGAAGAAAACCATGGGAGATAGTTGTGGTGGTTGGTGCTGCTGCTGGAGGTGCTTTGCCAAGGTCTTTTGTTTCTTGACGGACCTCACTGTTTACAAGCAAGAGCTTCGGCTTCCACATCCCAAAACATCTCCTTTGCTTACAGATTTTTGCTTTGCAGACACCTTTTTGCTACGTCTTGCATGAGACCCATCAAGCTCATTTCACTTTAGGCCAACTTCACATGGTCTCAGTCTCTGCTAGCAACACTGACACATCAATCAGCAACTGAGTTGCACAACCCTGTCATCTGAGAGCAAAATTAGTCCAGCAAAGGGTGGTTGTTTTTAGGCTTGGTGGGGGAATTAAAATATTAAAAGAAACCAGCTTGAATTTTCAGGAGGAGGTTCCAGCAACACACAAAAAACCCACAAAAATTCTTTTCTGGCAACTTGAAGTGGAGTTGTTCAGCCCAAAAAGAATTGTTTTGGTAGGGTTGGGAGTGATCTAATATGGGGGACTAGGATTCGTTAAGTCAGTTTTATATGAAATATGACATTTCAGTATAATTTTTTTTTTTTTTTTTAAGATAAGAAAAAGCTGCCAGTATTTACAAGATAAAACATTTGATT
>JANIJG010014185.1:0-23825 GCA_024611175.1 Megaceryle torquata | reverse complement strand
CAGTATCTAAAGGATGAGGGTCAAGAGGATGGGGCCAGGCTCTTTTCAGTGGTGCCAAGTGACGGGGCAAGGGGCAACGGGCACAAACTGGGACCAAGGAGGTTCCTTTGTAACAACAGGAAAAACTTCTTTTCTGTGAGGGTGCCAGAGCCTGGCTGCCCAGAGAGGTTGTGGAGTCTCCCTCTCTGGAGAGATTGCAGTCCTGCCTGGACAATACCATCCTGGGCCCCCTGCTCTGGGTGACCCTGCTGGAGCAGGGGAGTTAGATGAGGTGATCTCCAGAGGTGCCTTCCACCCCCACCATTTTGGGATAATGCAAATCTGGGCTTTTGTCTTAAAGTGTATTTTGGTAGAGCAACTAGTTTTATTCATTGCAAAGAAATGTTCTCGGATTCATACTGAGAGGAGAATGCTTTGGGGTACATAGTCAGAGATTCTACTACAAACATGTAGGAAAAATATAAATAGGACCGTGGTTGTTTATGGCGGACAACAGAAATATTTTCTGTTTGAGAAAAGTGAAACAAGTGGCTTCAATGCACATCTGTATCATTGTGTGCACTGATACCGCAAAGCCTTTAGTGTAAACATACAGTCTTGTGCCTCTGCCTCCATCTGTGCCTTAACTGGTGTTACTGGAAGATTTTGCTCTTTCTGAAAGAGCCTTCAAAATCAGAATGAGACCCAGAGGAAATAGCCATATAGCTACTTAAAGTAAACCCACCTTTTCTTTCTCTGCTGTTCCTAGATAGCGGAGTTGGTGCAGGAATAGATTCATATTATGAATATTTATTAAAAGCCTATGTCTTGCTGGGAGATGACAGTTTCCTGGAAAGATTTAACACAGTAAGTTAACACCTTGCGCGGGTTTCTGCCTTCTGTCGGACCAATTTAAGGCTAATTGTGTTGTCAGTCAGCTGTTACCTTGAGGAGCCTATCAGGAGATCTTTAGCTGAATTTCTGTGACTTCCAATGTGCTGAGTGCTAGCTCTTTTTACTGTGAGTTTTTGCTAATCTTGGGTGAACTGTCCCATGAGCAGCTATTTTAACACCATCCATTGAAATTCAGATTCCTTGGAATCTTCTTCCTTGTTTCCAGTGCAAGGGAAGCTGTATTTCAAGATCACCCCAGAGAGCGTAATACTGCAAATCTTTCTGTATAACAATGTCAGGGCATCTTGTCACAGGCCATGGTCCAATTTCCTTCTGTCGTGGAGCAACAAAATAGGGAAATTAAAGTCTGGTTCTCACATTGCATTTGAAGATCCTAAGGCCCAGTATACATCTAAGTGTGCTTAGCACATGAAAAACCCACTTAAATTACTAAATTTGTGGGATTACTAAGCAACTTTGTCAGTGTCGTTACTCTGTCATGGAAGTATTCTTTTAAAGATGGCAATATCCAACAAAACCATTTTATGTCATAAAATGATTTTATATTATCTAGCATGACTTTCAGTCACAAGGCATATTAAAATTGGAATAATTCAGTAGCTAAAGGCCTGTTACAACACTTTCAGTGTAATGATAATTTTGTATCCTTAACCTGCAGCCACCTTTACTATATTTTGGCTCAATTATGTCTATTAACGGTTTCCTATCGGTTTGGCTGATGTGCTCATGATGGTACCTCCTGTGCTTGAGAAAACAAGAAAGGCCATTATCTTGAGGAGTATAGGGTTGGAAGTCTGCCAGTTGACAAGTGGATTTTAAAGTTCTTCTAAGCCACCAAGTCCAGCTTTTTTTTTGGCTCTTATACCTCCTTTTCCCCTCCTGAGATGCATTTGCTTTAGAATTCTTTTATTTGGAGAAAGCAATTTCAGCTTTATGTAGTGTGTGCTTAAAGATTCAGCCAAAACAAATGATGCCTTAACTGCGATAGTTACTTGTTTATCACATGGCTGCTGGATATGCTTTTGTGTGTGTGTATGACTTGGAAAATGTGATACTTACTGCATGTGTAATGCTGGGGAGCTTTTCAGTAGGTACTACACTTCTTTTGGTTTGCCAAACTGGGAACTACTGCACATCACCCAGTGTGATAATGATTGGGAGCGTAGTGCTGGTTCATGCACCAAAATAAAATGCCATAGTCTGGTTATTTGATATCTGTGTTATTAATTGTGTTGATAATACAAACTCGTGATTTTTTTTTCCTGATGTTTGTCAGCACTATGATGCCATAATGAGGTACATTAGCCAACCACCTCTTCTTCTTGATGTTCATATTCATAAACCAATGCTAAATGCTCGGACCTGGATGGATTCTTTGCTAGCTTTCTTCCCTGGATTGCAGGTAAGGTTTAAAACCCATGTGCAAATGATTTTAATAACAAGTAATAGACTGGATACATCATTGACAAGTCAAGTTTAGTACTTTGATTTTCAGAAATGAGGATTTCTCTACTTGCTCCTCTCACTTCAGTGCTATGATGCAAGTTAACCTACATTTCTGGCCATGTTAAGAACTGAGAAAACTATGTCCGTAATTTGCTTCCTTCACTCCTAGTCATGAAAACACTCAAACTAAGCTGCCTTTTTAGTAGACTAGTGACAAATTTTCTAGTTTGTGTGCCACTTATATATTTGAGACAAACTAAATCCCATTTCTCCCACACGTCTCTAACTGCTAGAGATCCTCTTTCTACATAGGCAGAGGTCAATGAGCTCACGTTTTTGTTTTTTGTTTTTTTTTTATCATGAGTGATGATTTTTTTTCTTCTTCTTTATGGAAGATCTATGGATTACACTGAAAGGGAGTAATATTTACAGTATTTACCAGCTGGAAATGTAGCTTTACATGAGCATAGTGAATGTGCCTAACTGAATGCTATTCCTATGCATGGTGAATTAGTGTCAGTTTTATTGTTTAATTTCAGGTGCTGAAGGGTGATATTAGACCTGCTATTGAAACTCATGAGATGCTGTATCAAGTTATAAAAAAGCATAACTTTCTTCCGGAGGTAAGTTGTTAAATTTTTGATCGTGTAAACTGATTCTTACCTCAATTTTATCAGTCTTAGATATCCATTTGAAGAATTAGTAGATATATGTGTTATTAAAATCAAAGGCTCATTTCCTTAGCATTATGAAGTGATTTACACTTCTGCATGTATAACAACTGTATTTTGGACAGGAAATATTTTTCCTTCAGTTGTGCTGTAATTAACACAGTAATAGGAAGCTGCTGCTTTTAACAACTGCTTAGCTATTTATATTTCAGCCTTTCCAAATTGCTCTTGACTCGCTGCAGTATGCAAACCTGTATAAGCACATGCAGTAATAGCTGCTTAGTAATAGAATAGAATTAATGCTAAAGATCCTGGTCATCTTAACCCAAGGAGCAAAACTAAAGACTGAATTGTCCTGACCAATGTTCTAAAATTTTGCATAATGGCCTTGAAAGTAGGTACACAAATTCGTCTTCAGAGAGTGCAAGTGCAGTCTTTGAGGAAGTTAATTCTGCACAGAAAAGCTTGTTTACCTGCTGAAGTGTGTGTCTTTATTCTGTCATAACCCAGAATATAAGAGCTTCTGACTCTAGTTTTAACTTTGACTTCTCTCTGGTATAAGCTTATTTCTGTTCTCTCTGGTGTAAGCTTATTTCTGTTTGAGAACATTTGAATTAACACTGTGTTCATCTGGTGTGGATATTGAGACCAAAGAATGCTCTATAAGCACTGGAATTATTTTTTTGAGTGCTTTTAAAATGTAATGTCTGGCTCTGTAGTGCTTTTTGGGTGTGTTTTTGGGGGACTTTGTTCTTATGAAGGAAACTTGTCAGTTAGTTGTATTTAAGCCAATATGCCATCCCAGTGTTTAGTTTAAACCCTGGTACAAACTAGTAGTGAACAAAGCCATCACAGAAGGGGCTTTTGCCAGTGCATAGTAAGAGTGAATGCACAGACTAGGAAATTTTTAGATAACTGACTTCTGGTCTGTGGTATTTCTTATGTTAGAAAGATCTGCTCACCATCTCTCAACAGCAGTGACAGTTTAATGCACTGGAAATGTCAGGTGAAAGGTATGTTCACAAAAAACAGTGTTTGTCAAAGCTCAAGTGGTCTCTATGTGGTGGCCCTTCCACAGGCTGCTTTAGCTGGGTAGCCTCCCAAGGTGGATGTTGGGCCTTCAGTCCTCCACTGTTGTGTACTTTAGCTGTCATGCTACAGTTAACGTAGGATTCAAGAGAAACCTGTGTTTGGTTTTCATTCTTGCATTTTTGACTGTTCTTTGTCGTCTTCAGGCATTCACAACAGACTTTAGAGTTCACTGGGCTCAGCATCCTTTAAGGCCTGAATTTGCTGAAAGCACTTACTTCTTGTATAAGGTAAGATCACTTTTGGCCACTTCATCTTTCATCTAAAATTTTAAATTTGTTTCAAAATAGAATGAGGGGCTTATCTCCAGCTTATTTTTATCTACTGGAACCAGTTCTGCATATACAAAGGATTAAAGTATTTGTTACAAAAAATTGTTCTAGGGCTTTTGTTTTACATGCCTAGAATTAGGAAGAAAACTCTTAAGTGACAAATGCCCCTAATTGTAAAGGTATTTAGGTGTTGCTGATCTTAGACACCTTAGACAGAGCAAAAGCTGATTGGACCCTACAGAGAAGAGCAGTTGTCTAAATGCCTGAAGAACTTCCATGTGCGTATCTGTAAAAGGCGATGTGATAGTATCTGGGAAGTCTCTCTTGTGACTGCAATTAATAAATTAGACTTTACTGGTGCCTGAGAAGATATGGAATCAATAAATTCACAGTAGGAAAATGAAAGCTGCTCATTGTACAGTAAGATGAAGGGCACCTCCATGTTTGGTTTTGGTTTTCTTTTATAGGCTACTGGGGACCCTTACTATCTAGAAGTTGGAAAAACACTCATTGAAAACTTGAACAAGTATGCAAGAGTACCCTGTGGGTTTGCTGCAATGAAGGATGTTCGTACGGGAAGTCATGAAGACAGGTAAAAACTTTTTTGCAATTCTTTATTTTAATAAAAAGATTACAGGGGAAAAATAACCCACCTCATTACCCTGTTTATATAATTGAATTGGTTGTCTTTTGAGTAGCTGTCTGTCTTCAGCTTGATAACCAACTCTTAAATTGCCCATTTTTCATAATCTATGAAGTATTTCAATAGTTTTATTGTTTGTTATGTAGGAATATTTTTAGTTTAATAACGTTTCATTTGTCTCAGAGCAACAGATGAATTATTTTAAAATGAAATATACTTCAAATCCATAAGTTTGTAAATAGTTTTGGGGTTTTTTTAATGATGATGTTTGATGCTGAACATGCTGAATCATTTCCCTCCAGACATAGTTTCTTCCAAGTGGAAGGAATGCTAATGGAATTAAGTTCAACAATAATAGTCATGAAGTCTTCAGAGGTGGAGCAATAGGAGTATTTCTTTCACTAATGTTTTAGTAAAAAAGGGGATCTTCCTAAAAGACATCCACTTTGTTGTTTTGTTTTGTTTTTTTTCTGTAGAATGGACTCTTTCTTTCTGGCTGAGATGTTTAAATATCTTTACCTGCTGTTTGCCGATAAGGAAGACATGATTTTTGACATCGAAGATTATATCTTCACTACAGAAGCTCATCTATTACCACTTTGGCTTTCCACTACAAACCAAACTGTCTCTAAAAAAAATATAGTAAGTAACAGTTCAAATCAGTTTCATGGATGCTTTGAAGCAGTTATGTTTGGGTTTTTTTATGAGAGGAAATGGATGAAAATTCAGGAAAAAACACAGTTTGGAGAAGTACACCAGGTTTAACACTTAGTTTAGTATGAACTATTCCTTCGTATTAATAGTGCTAGTCACATGAATGTGAATGTTTCCATGACTGGATTCTATACTATGGAATATTGAGGGGAAAAAAAGCTGTGGGATATTGGCAATATTTTAAAAAGAAAATAATTCCTAATCTCTCTAAATTTGGAAATTACCCACTATGATACTGTCATCTTTCTTCTTCTTTTTTTTTTTTTCTTTAAAAAAACTAAACCAAATGAAACAAACAAACCAACAAAAAACTTGCAACAACAGTTCAAAGTTTTTGGTGTTTATTTTACAACATGAACCCTTAGCAAATTTTGGAAGTTTTTTTGAGACTGCTACAAAGTTAGTTTGATAAGATACAGCTGTAGCTTTGGAGACATTTAATTGGCCTAGTCCAAGCAATAGGCATCTATTGTGTAAATATGAGAACAGTTATGTGTTTATCAATTACTTAACCTTCCAAAATAGCTATAGTAATACAACTGTGCCATGAAGTGCCATAAATACTTGGAGTTGGTTTTTTTGTTTTGTGCTCAATAAGTGTATACTATTTATCTTTAGGGCAATAATAGTACTGGCAAGCCAAATAAATTCATGAGAAAGTGGAGGGAGAGAGGTGTCCAGGGCATCAGGAACATAAATTCCCTTATTTTAGTGTACCCTGCTTTTGCCCTTTACTATGAGATTTTCAGTAATGCCTGGATCAGAGGAAAATGCTCCTGTTGTGTGTCAAGCCACATGTCCTGGGGAAATACTGGAATTGAGTAAAAAGTATTTTGTTTCGTGGACTCTAGCATTAAACAGTGACAAATTCTTCATTATTTCTCTTAATGTCTAACATTGGTAATAGATTTAATGGGTCCTGGGGTTGTTTTTTCATGTTCCTTGATGGTGGAGATCCTGTACCCTCTGTGAATTGTTCTTTCCTTGAGCATTTATCATCTTTTGGGTTTGAATTTTGGAAATGGAGACTGTTGTGGTTTTGTTTGTTGGGGTTTGTTTGTTTAGGGTTTTTTGGGTTTATTTTTTTGTTGGTTGGTTTGGGTTTTTTTGACACTATGCAAGAACTTCTATGAAGGAGCATTTTATATAATATTTTCTTGACAAAAAGAGAAGTTGATATTTTTGAGACAGGCAGGAATCCCAGGGCTGATGCTGTGTGAAGTGCTGGCCTAAGATCTGTAATTCTCTTGAGAGACACAAATGTTAATAAAAGGCCAATAAAGAGGATAGGGTAAATTGTTCTAAGACAGACTTCTTTTAAGCTTGAAGTCAAAGCTGCCAATGTGCATAATGCAAATAAGAAAGATCATTGAAAATGGTGTCAACAAAATGCATAAAATGTCTAAAAGGCTGTGAAGACATGCAGAATTTACATAAACAATGGAATGTGTAAATTATTTTAATATGAACACAGTGCTGTTAAGCTGAAAGCTCTGAGAGAGAGTTGGTAGTTCAACCCAATGTCCTGTGTGTATTTCTTCTCATAAACAGGAAGGCTCTGTCTTCTGATGCTGACACTTCCAATAGTGCTTGCAAGACCTTTCTTGAGTGATGTGACTACTGTTTGTCACGCTAAGCTCACAGGTTCTTACAAGTGTTTATTTCAGTAAACTAATAGCCTTTTAAGGTCTTGTTCTTTAGGGAGACTTTAAATACTAAATTTTTAAGTAGCTAATATCGCAGAATTGCAGTGTGGTAGGGGTTGGAAGAGACCTCTGGAGATCATTTCATCCAACCCCCACCCTGCTTCAGCAGGGTCACCCAGAGCAGGGGGCCCAAGATCACATTGTCCAGGAGGGTTTGGAATCTCTCCAGAGAAGGAGACTCTACAAACTTTCTGGGCAGCCTGGGCCAGGCTCTGGCACTCTCACAGCAAAGAATTTTTTCCTCCTGTTCAGATGGAACCTCCTGGGTCCCAGTTTGTGCCCGTTGCCCCTTGTCCTGTCACTGGGCACCAGTGACAAGAGTCTGACCTCATCCTCTTGAACCCCACCCTTTAGAAATTGATCAGCATTGATAAAATCCCTGCAATATATAATATGTTGCAAACAGTTTTGGTTAGGTTTAGATAAACACAACATTAATTTTTCTATGTGAGAAAATTAACTTGCCAGTTATTCAATCAGTTATCTACAAAACTGAGAGGAGGCTAAAAAAGGCTCCCAATCACTGTGCATGTCCCATGTGGTTTCACATGTTGCCAAACAGCCATTTGTGCGAATGTTAACTCTCATCTTTTCTGAAAATAGAGACTCTGTGAAATATCTATAGATTCCTCCTTGCCCATTCAGACTTCTAAGTCTGTAGGGATCCTGAGGAGGAGAATCTTTTGTTCATATGAAAAGAGGTGACGTTCTTAGTAATGCAAAACAGGAATGAGGTGACATTCATAGTAATAGGAAGCAGGAATGACCTAAGGCCTGCAGGTCTATCTGTTGTTTTTCTTTGTATAAAACTGTAGCTGGCATTTTTAACTGGTGATCTGTTATCTTTCATTTTAGACTACAGAATACACAGAGCTGGATGACAGCAATTTTGACTGGACCTGTCCCAACACCCAGATTCTTTTCCCAAACGACCCTATGTTTGCTCAGAGTATTCGTGAACCTTTGAAAAATGTGGTGGATAAGAGCTGTCCTAGGGGTATTTCCAGAGCGTAAGATGAATATTTTCTGTCTTTTGTTGTGGGAATGAGTGGAATAGGGTCTGTTATGTGTGGAAGGAGAAATATGAGCTTTCTCTGCTTGGGTTTGTAGTGCTTTTAGAATGGATAGCCTGGCTAACGGAGTAAATCAGTTCCGTTTTCTCTGGCATCATCAGCAAGACTTAGTTCATTTCCAGCGGGAATTGGCAAATTTTTCAAAGCAAAAAGAGCTTAATGAGCCACATACTCCAAGGAGGAATTGTAGCCCAGGTATTACAGCAACTATGTCTCTCTGATTTGTAAAATTAATTTTTGTAGTCCCTTGACCAATACTGCAACTCTGTAGTAAGCAAATTCTGCTGCTGTACATAACTTCACCTATTTTGGAGTGTTTAAGACAGTCTGTTAAAGCTGAAGAAGTTTATCCTTCTGAGCACATCTTTGATATTTATACTTCCTAAGTAAAGCTGAGTAGCAACCGCATGAGGAAAACTGGTTTTAGTGAGTCTTGCAGTAATGCAGACTATTCAGAAATGAGATAGCATACTGTTTTGTTATCAATGCTGCCTGTGCTTTATTTTGTACCACAAAATTATTGATAATATGGATGACTTTTTTTAAAAGGTAGTTTGAGAGGTTGCATTCTAGTGAAGTTTGTACTTGACATTATTCCAAAGAATTCTAATCTTGTGGTGGTAGTAATAACATGACTTATGTTTCAAGAATAATCTTCTTTTTTAAAACTTTGATCTCCAATATCTTTTGGCAGAGAAGAGAGTTTGGGAAGTGGACCAAAACCACCACTGAGAGCCAGAGATTTCATGGCCAGTAATCCTGAACACTTGGAGATACTGAAGAAGATGGGAGTCAGTTTGATTCATCTGAAAGATGGAAGAGTACAATTAGTACAGCATGCAGTGCAAGTAAGATCTGACAGTACTTCTTGTTTTGAAAACTTCCAGTAAAATCCTGCTAGTGATGCTATTTGACTCTTAGAGGTTCAGGAGGAACAACCAGACGCGAGCTGGATGTGCAACTATATTTGCCAGGCTGATGTTTGTTAATATTATGCCTCAGCAGCACCTTTCATTAAATTAGATGGAGGCTGTTCTTGTCAAAGTGATGTAGTTAACAGCATCTTCTCTGAAAATATTTCAGTGTGAGATACTTCCATTTGTTTGAGGTCTATGTTTGTATAGTTTTAGTATTCTGGGTGGTGGACGTGCTAAAAGGTTAGCTTCTTTATTTAAAATGATGAGTGAGTGCCCATGAGCATCCACTCTGTATTTTAAAATCTTTGTGGCAGAGGTCCAAGCAAACAACCTCAGTTTTAGTTTGTTTGTTTTGGTTTGGTTTTTTTTAATCTTAAGTTTCTCAGACATTTTAAAAAGAAACTGTTTATCATTTCTTTACTACTCAGGCAGCAAGTTCACTTGATGCTGAAGATGGCTTACGGTTCATGCAGGAAATGATCGAACTCTCCAGTCAGCAACAGAAAGAGCAACAGCTACCTCCTCGTGCTGTTCAAATTGTTTCCCACCCATTCTTTGGCAGGGTGGTCTTGACTGCTGGACCAGCACAATTTGGAATGGACTTATCCAAACACAAAGCAGGGGTATGTAAGATGTGTATGTGATCAGTTCCTAGCTGCCTGTTACTTTCCTTATTGTAGAAGCCTAAATTTTACAGTACTGGTATGATTTCAAGGTGGCCAGCTAGAGTGTGATCAATTAATGACAGTAGTTAAAATGACAGCAGTGCCAGTCTCTTAGGTGAGTGGCTAAACTGTCAGTGGCACATGCTCTGCTCCTGACCCATCAGTCATGATTTATGATTGAAAATAAATGCATAGTATGATTGTTGAAACAAACTTCTATAATCTGCAGTGCATCTCTTCAGAAATGTTCTTTTAAGGGAAGGTTTTCCTACAGTGTCAGCTGTGAATTTGCAGAAGCCCTTTTAGAGCAGGCTGTTCTTTCTTATGCGAGTGTTTATAAAAGGATTTATCTGGAGGGAAGAGGAAGCTATTGCAGAGGAAATGGTCCCTATTGGAAACAGTAGGAGAACTCAATGACTTCAGTTGGGCAAGATGCAGCCCCAGAAAGGACTTACAGATTAACAGTTCATAGAAGAAAATTTTCCAGAGACAGCAGCTCGCAGGTATAGAGAAGATACATAAGAATTAGGTTTTCCTTCAGTCATTCATTGCTTGGACTTGATCTTGAAGGTCTTTTCCAACCTAGATGATTCCATGATTTGTTGCTTCTTAAAACTCCAGCTTACTTGCACTGACAGAAGACAATGCTAAATGCATTAGAATAACTGAAGAAACAAAAATGCTTAAGAATCTTTTTGCAAGTTTGAACTTAGTGCTCTGATTCTCTCTTCCTTTCATATTGTTTTTCTTTTTGAACAGACAAGAGGATTTGTTGCAGCCATTAAGCCATATAATGGATGCTCAGAGATCACTAATCCTGAGGCAGTGAAAGAGAAAATTGCTCTGATGCAAAGAGGCCAGTGTATGTTTGCTGAAAAGGCACGAAACATTCAAAAAGCTGGAGCAATAGGAGGCATTGTTATTGGTAAATGGAAATCTTAAGTTTGTATAGCTGTTAACATGTGTTTTGCAGATCTGAAGATAACTGGAGAAGCTGCTCAACTCATGAGATGACAGTACTCCAACACGGAAATTGTGCTTTCTTGAAGATGAAGAAATGTTTTGGTTTGTTTCTACGCAAAAAGTTTAGCTAAACAAATTGGGACTGGTGATTGTCACTGGTTTTGCGGATTAAAAATTATTTTAAAGATCACTGAGTGTTGCAGTAGTGCTATCTACTAACTGCTGAGGAAGACTTGAGATACGAATGAAAAATGTTAAGGGACATGAGTACCCAAGTTGGCTTTTTGCTTTTTACAACCAACTTGCTGTTTTCTGCCTGGGATCCTCTTAACTGGGAGGTAGAAACCTGCTGAAAAGGCCTGTTGAAGTATGTTCCTCTAACAGGAGATTCTTTTGCCTTCCCTTCTGTGTGCACACTAGATGACAATGAGGGAAGCAGTAGCGACACAGCCCCGCTCTTCCAAATGGCTGGTGATGGAAAGAATACAGATGATATCACAATTCCCATGCTCTTCCTCTTCAACAAGGAGGGAAACATTATCCTGGATGCTATCCGGGAGTATGAGGCTGTGGAAGTGCTCCTTTCTGATAAAGCAAAAGACAGAGGTAAGATTAGAGGATATTTATACAAACTTAGCTTCCATCTGTGCCGTGCGACAACGTGACACGTACAGTGGCGAATTCTCTTGCCACCCAAAGGTGCAGATGTGTTATTTGGTAGCTCTAGTTTTCTGTTTGACATCAGTATTAGTTTTTTCAGAAGAAAGCCCTTATCTAAGATGTCGTGATTGGCTCTCCCCTCTCAAATTAACATCTAGAAATTCTGGTCCTAAGTTAAATGTCTATTTCACTGAGAAAATACAGCCTTTTGGGTTCCTTTTGAACCCTTTTTGTCATAATCTACTTTGAAGTGGTGTCAGCAATAGCATGAGTGTTTTCAGTGCCCTGCAATGTAAATGCCTCTCTCTTATCAAGCTCCCCAGTGAAATCCCTCATACCCAAAAGGAAAGAGACAACTGCTACAATTATTTTGCCTGTCTAAGGAAAAGTGAGAAATAAGGCTGCTGACCTCAGATGTTCTGTAGTTTTTCTTGTATAATGCAGGAAAAATGCAAGCTAATACATTCTCAATTAAAATGCTTGTATATGGCAGAAAATTCTAGGCTTTGTGAGCCTTCCTCATCACACTACCCTGTCCAAACAGAGTACAGAAGAACCAGTGCCCCTAGTAAACCACGGACAGCATTTATTTTCTGCACACTCACAAAGGTGGTCTAATGCATTCTAACTCTGGTTAAGCTGCTTTTAGCAAAATGCTAAATACAAAAGGTAAATCTGCATTTGAGAATTTGTAACCCATGTCTGCTTCTTCCCTCTCTTTGTGCTTCTGTTTGGAATCCCAGCAACAATCTTTAAAGGTAAAATGATTCCAAACTACATTATTGATAGCAGTAAGTATTCCATGTTAAAAATGGCATGTGCAGTTCAGTTTCCTAGGAATCTCAAAATATTAGTGTCCTCTGTACTAGGTGTCAACACCAAACTCCAGAGGTGCGCAGCCTGGCCTAGCGGGAGGTGTCCCTGCCTGTGGCAGGGGAGTTGAAGTTAGGTCGTCTTCAGGGTCCCTTTCAACCCAAACTGTTCTGTGATTCTATGAAATCTGCATGGATAAATGGGATGGCTGTTGTAAGGCTACATGGGTACTTGAGATATGTATGATGGTTGCTTTAAATGGAGATGTGATGAGTGAGCCTTTTGCTCTTTAATTCACTGTTCAGTAAACTTAGGAAACTCTGGCCAACTCCTGCTTGCTTAGAAGTGGGATCCTGGTGGATCTAGGAGTGCTTTAAAATCCAGCATTAAAGTTTATTTCACACAGTGGGTATGTTGCTGAAGACTGAAGTATGATAACTGTCATAGAATATTTTCGGTTGGAAGGGACCTTTCGAGGTCATCTGGTCCAACCCCCTGCAGGGAGCAGGGACATCTGCAACTAGAGCAGGTTGCTCAGAGCCCTGGCCAACCTCACCTGGAATAGTTCCAGGGATGGGGCAGTGACCACCTCTATGGGCAACCTGGGCCAGGGTCTTGCCACTCTTGCTGTAAAAGCTTTCTTCCTTCTCTCCAGTCTAAATTTCCCCTCTTTTAGTTTAAAAAACCATCACCCCTTGTCCTGTCACAACAGGCCCTGCTAAAAAGTTCGTCCCCATCTTTCTGACAGGCCCCTTGAGGTACTGAAAGGCTGCAATAAGGTCTCCCTGGAGCTTTCCCTTCTCCAGGCTGAACAACCCAAACTCTCTTAGCCTGGCCCCATAGAAGTCCCTATTCAAACTATTCAAGTTTTTGGGAACCAAAACTGGTCTCACTGTATTGTTTGCCCTAGTTTAAAATGTCTTTAAATGTCTTCCCTTCCCTCTCTTTGTAAAACAAGTTTCTTAATGAAATTAAATTTTCATATCAATGGAAAGTCTGTTCTTCCTTGAGGAAATAAAGCTAGGGAAGCGACCTTACTTTTGAAATACATACTGAGGTGTTGCCTTCCTAGGGTTTTTTCAAAACTTTTTTGTTTTCTTTCCCCTCTCAAAGACTTGGAGATGGAGAATATGGACCAGAAACTATCTGAAAATGATTCACATAAACAAAACTCAGAAGAAGCCAGTTCAGCATCTCAGGATGTTGGTGCAATCAGTGAGGAGCCTGAGGAAGGAGAAAGCTCTGATGTTACTGACCCTGACTCTTTATCCCCTGCACACGTGGACAGTGAGGGCGTTTCCATTTCACATCAGGATTCCTATGTCCCTGGAAGTGATGAGGCCAGCGCTCTGGAGCCGGCATGTACGCAAGGGGACAACCAGCCTCAGGAACAACAGACCGAGACAGAGTCAAATTCCAAAGTTAACTGGGATAATAAAGTCCAACCTATGGAATCCATATTAGCAGACTGGAATGAAGATATAGAAGCGTTTGAAATGATGGAAAAGGATGAGCTATGACTTGTAATAATAACTTATTTGTTAGGAAACAAATGGAGAACTCTGGGTAGAAGCAAGGCCCTGATATCTGACAAAACTACAAAACATACTCAGTATTGTGATGAGCAACCAGGTGTCGCCTGGAAAATACCATAGAAATCCAGCACACACTCTGTGTTTTATTTTGTCCTGTTTAAAAATGGGAATGTGCAATCGAAGCATTTGCCCATCTCCGCTGCATGGTGCTGGAGCCCAGGAGGCTCATTCAGGGAAGGAGCCCAGCTTCTGTGTTCCAGGCACCCAGAGGTCACTCTCCCTTGGTCTCTGGAAAGCAGAAGTTGAGCGCAGCGGGGTTAAGGTGCCACGTAACGGTTATCGAGCACTTGAAGGCAATAGGTCAGCCACTGGTGTGGTTGGAACGAAGGTGCGGTTTCACTGGTCTCTGCTGAGTTGAAAGCGTTTGTTGATGGCAGCAGGTGAAGTTGTTTCCAGCTGTGGTGTGTTTAAGGTGCAGCTAGAAGCACTTTGATTTTGTCCTGACATATCATACTGAGACAGCAATGTTGCTCATCACTCCTTCCATCTGTTACCGTGAAGAATGGCCATGATGACGCGTGAGTTTTCCCTGCTGCTCTGCTTCCAACGAGAGAAACTGCGTAAACCAAAGGCACCATGTCCTTTGTAAGCAGGTTCTAGCAGGGAAGACAAGGCAGCCTTGGGGTTCACCAGATACAGGTGCGTGGTGTGTTGTGGTTAAGGTAAAGTGGACGAGGCAGATGTTGAGTTACAGGTATTTCTTTTGGCCTTCCAGGTTGAGAAACTCAATTCTACCCTGAGATACGGAATTTAAACTGGCAATATTCTCTGAAAGGACACTAAACACAACTAGCTATAACAGAAATCTTCTTCCTTTTTCTACAAGTTTGACTTCTAACAGCTTGACTTTCTTGTCATTGTTTTTATACGCAACTTCTATACGTATGATACTTAAGGCAATGAGGCCAGTACCGGTAGAGCGAAGTGTAATGATTTTGGCTGTTGGGTCCATAGTTCAAAGTGTAGTGGTGTGAGCTGCAAGGATTGCTTGTCTGTTACTCTGGGCCACGGGAGTTTGTTACAGGTAAGTGTGAGTCCGAATTTGTTATCCCTGTTATGAAAAAAACCACATTTGCTTAAATAAAAATGGGGATGTTCACACAAATGAGAGATGTTTCGACTGCGTCCAAAGAAACTGCCAAAACCTAAGTAACTTGATTTATATAAAAACTGCTTTTAGTGAATTGTGGTTCAAAGAATTATTTTATATCAAAGTAAATTAACACTGCCTATATGCTGCACCAGGCTAAAAATGAAGGTTTATATTCATCTTCACAATGGGAAGAAGTTAAAAAAACAAACAAAAACCAACGAAAAAAAACCCCCAATCTCAATCGCACCTTTCTTTTAGCTGGTGAAATTCCCTGTGCTGAATATGCAACTGTTAATTGGCACAGCCATACGGTGTGTTTATTTCTGTCTACAGTGTGAACAGAGAAACCCCAGGCAAACGTCATGCACGTGTCCACCTAGTGATGCTCGCTTTCAGGAGCGCACGGGCACCTTGGAGAGCGTGGCAGACAGAAGGTCAGCCGCAAAAGGAAGGCCAACCTTCAATTGCTAGGGTAGGAGGCCATTGGAGGAGGAAATGAAGTGGTAGTGGGATAGTGAATAAGTGTCCTTTGAAATATATCAGCTTTTAAATGTAGTTATAATTCCTTTGCACAAGTAATTGTATGGAGGTTTGGGCAGAATGAATAGAGCTTGCAGCAGCTGGGAGGGGTTCAGTTGAGGATCTGTTTGTTTATGTGTTTTTGTTATGTGAGTTTCTTCATGTAAGGTGTTTGATCAGGGGAGCCTTTTAAGTGTCCTTTGTTACTCGGAGCCCCTGTTCCCACCTGGGGGATGCTGCACTCCCCTGGGAGCGCTGGGCTCAAAGCAGCGCAGCCAGCGCAGTCAGCGGTGGGATTGCAGCCATCAGGTGCAGATCAGAAATGTTCCCTCTGACAATTCCTTTGATCTGTCAGTGCTTAGTGCCACAAAAGGAGCAATTTTGTTCCCGTGCTCTTTGACCTGGACTACACCTTCACACTTCTGGGGGAAATAGAATTATTTTTATAGCTATAGAGGCACTCTGGTCATTATGTTAAGACTGTCAGTGTAGCAACTAAAGTTTTTCTTTTTTTTTACTCAGAAAATTTCAGCGTAGGTGTCAAATTTTATCAAAAGTTTAACTGTCTTTGCCATCACCAGCTCATTTGCATTTAGCTGCTTTCCCCACGTCTATCGCTAAAGCAGCCAACACTGCCTCCCCTTTTAAGGGATTTCGAGTGATCCCAGAACTCTGTACGGATTTGAAGCATCATTTTGGTGGTGGCCTACCTCAGAGAACTGTTGTCTCCCTCCTTTTGGGTGGTGTTTTTTATTTTGCTTTGTATCAGTTTGCTCTATTTTACTTTTGAAACCATCCTGAGAGCCATAGCTTTGTTTACAGAATGGAATTGGGTAAGGTCAACCTTTTGGGAAAGAGGACTAACTTGTGGGGGAGGACAGAACAGTTTTATTCAGGTGTTTTTTCACTTTGTACTTCCTCATGAGGAAATAGGCTTTAGTTCAACCTTTTCATATCATTCTGGACATAATTCCTTTTCAGAATCTGAATTGAATTTCCCAAATTCAATTCACTGCCATCTTAGAAAGTGAAAAGAATGTATTATCCTAAAAACAAAACCTTTTGGAGAAGGGAGTAAGCGTTCTTCCCAGGTGTTTTGAAGCCTGCTCCCTCTGGAATGTTGCTCGTACATCCTTAGTCAGTAATCACCGCTTACTTTGTACCGTATTGTACATCTCTGTGTATGGTATCGAACCCTGAACAATTCAGGAATTGCAGCTGGAACTAAGCACTTACTCCATGCCATGTAATTCACATTAGCCAATTAATTTCTCATTTGATCTTAACAGAATCTTTCTGATTGTTTACATTTATTGTTTCTTAATGAAGTTTCCAAATGAGCCCAGCTTTGGTTCTCCTCCTCCTGCTGGCATCCTCCGAGGCGTAGCCACAGGCGTTGATGAGTGTAAATGGAGAGGTTAAAAATGGGACATGTTATGCAAAAGGCATCAGTCAGAACATAGAGGAAAAACAAAACAAAACAAAAAAAAACATTCTGTGAATGAAATATCTTATGTTCAGATTTTATAAAGTTATTATTTTATTTTTTTTAGCCAGCCCAATTTACAGCCGTATATTTTCTTATGAAAGATGTCTAATAACAGGTGCTGTAACACTATGGTTGGGTTTCCCTGTCTGCTGATAAGCATATACAATATTTCTAAAGGCAACTATGTACTGTGATGTAAAAGTCTGGGCTAAAATGTATATAATCTGTGTACATAATTGTGTACTTGATTATAATTGCTGATTGTAAAGATTTAATAAAATGTAAATATTCTGGTCAAGCTGTGCTAAACGGACACAAATTTCTGAATTGCCCAGACAGTTCTTTTGCCTTTAATTTTTAGCAATGCCTTTTGTAGTCATAGAATCACACAATCATCATCATCATCTCATCCAACCCCCCTGCTCCAGCAGGCTCACCCAGAGCACAGGACCACATTGTCCAGGTGCATCTGGAATCTCTCCAGAAAAGGAGACTCCATAGCCTCTCTGGGCAGCCTGGGCCAGGCTCTGGTTTTTTCCTCCTGTTCAAAAGGAACCTCGTGGGCTCCAATTTGTGCCTGTTGCCCCTTGTCCCATCACTGGGCACCACTGACAAAAGTTTGGCCCCATCCTCTTGACCCCCCAGGGGCCCTTTAGCTGTTGATGAGCATTGATCAGATCCCCTCTCAGTCTTCAGCTCTGTGAGGCCTGGGGCTGTTCAGCTGGAGCCTTTCCTTAGCACAGAGATGCTCAATAATGGCTTACATTGGCCTCACGAGGGTAGAGTTAAAGGGGGAGGAGATCCTCCCTTGACCTGCTGGCCACACTCTTAATGCACCACAGGAGACCATTGGCCTTCTTGGCCATGAGGGCCCATTGCTGGCTCATGATGAACTTGTCCACCAGGGCTCCCAGGCCCTCCACAGAGCTGGTTTCCAGCAGGTCAACCCCTCACCTGTACTGGTGCAGGGGGTTGTTACTCCTCAGGTGCAGGACCCTACACTTGCCCTTGTTGAAGAGGTTCTCATCCACTTAACTCCCCACCCTGTTCCTGGTCAACCACTACTGTCCCCTGCCTTCATTAGCAACCCTGATGAGAAGATGGAGTCTGCCACTCCAGAGAAGTGGCCAGTTCTGTCAGGCAGTGCTGTCCTCTGGGTGCTGTGAACAACAGGAGAAAGCACTGATGGGAACTGTGGAGCACTGTGTGTCTTGGGGGACACAGTCTGGCCAGGGCTATCGCAGGGTAAGGATGAGGTGCTGCAGGAGGAGCCCCTCAAGGCAGGTATGGGGGTGGGCAGGTGGGTGCAGAAGGTGCACAGCCACGGGTGAAAGCAACAGGTGTGTTGTGGTGCAGGAAACTGAAATAAGGGATAAGTTTTCACACACAGGTATTCTATATGTACCAGAACAACACCTCTTCAGCATAAAATTGGAAGTGGACTGGCAGGATCTTGGCAGACTCGTCTAATTGAACTACTTTGACCTCTATTACTGAATGACAGGCACTTTTGTTTTAAAATCCCTTCCTGCAGTGAGAAGACAGCCTCAAAAGTTAAATTTGAAGTATGACTACTTCTGACCCTGTTTTCATTAGAATTGAAAAAAAAACAGTCAGGTTTCTCTTGGGCCTCATGAGGTAAGTCTCAGAGGAAACATCCTCCATCATCCTTCCTCTGTTACCAGCTGTTCTCTAACACTTCCACTCCTATGGGCTGCTGCTTCTATGGAAGTCAGGATTAGGAAAATAAGAGGCAGGAGCCCTAAATTTAACATCTTGTTCAAGTGTTGAGCAGTATTGATGATAGTCATGAAGCAGAAACCATTTCCAGCCTCATCAATGAAAGGCTAGATTTTTCAACCTACTGTTACGGAAGAATCAGGACTTTGGGGCTGGAGTATTTTGGAGCAAAGGCACCTTCTCCCTTCCTTGTCCCCTGAGGGGCCTTGAATCTAGGATACTCAGGCAGTTTGGTCTGGGGGTTATGTAACACCACACTTGAAGTCCTGGATGCTTCCTTTCCATCCATTTATTTAGGGAGTAGTAGGTGTTCCTCAAGTAGATGTCTACTGTCTTGACCCTGCAGTTGCAGGGGCAGTTACCCCTGTACTTACGGGCCCTGTGTTTTACCAGGGAAGGACAGACAAGCAGATCAGACAGCACAGGGCAACATGACTTGTAGATAGGCAAACAAAAATGTTCTTGGGAGTTTACATCAATCCTGGGGTTCTGCAGAAAAGAGTAAAGTGAAGACAATAAAGATTACTAGAAGGAAACACACAGAGAAGGAAAGAGGAAAAGGGAGAGAGATTAGGAGAAGACACACACAGAGAGGGGTTGTGCTTCTCTGTGCCATCTCCCTGGAGGGGATGACTGTGGGTGAGAGCTAAGCCAGGGATGGGGCAGGGGGGTTTAGAGCAAATCTTTCAGGACTAACATCTCCAGTATGATGCAGCAGCCCCTCAAGGTGGTGTCCCTTTCTGTTTTCCCACATTTCATCAGACCTTTGTGGCCTCCCATCTGATCTGCCTGTCCTCCAGGGATGCTCCATCCCTTCCTCCCTGGCTTGCTCACGTTCTCCTCCATCTCTCCATTGACAAAGCGCTGAACTAATGCCCAAGAGCCACGTGGAGATGTTTATGTTGTGTGCCTGCACCCAACCTATGGCTGAGGGTAATCTCTGATGCTGCCCATGGCAGGACAGAGGGATGGGCTGCTTAAAAGAAGCATCAATTCTGCAAAGCCCTGGTTTCCTTGGGCAGATGCCACACTCACCATGAGAAACCAGAGACTGAGATTTGGTGCAGGAGCATTTAACCTCTTGTCCTCCCTGCTGGGGGGGCCTCACAGATGGTGGATGGGGGCTTGGGAGGTTGGAGCAGAGCCACACAGCAGCAGCAAAGTAGTCTCTCAGTTGTCTCTACTGGGTAACTCCCCCCATGGCCCTTAGAGGATTTGTTTTTGTCTTTCCACGTTCATCTCCACCACCTTGACAGCTGGGCTGCCTGGATGCTGTTTGACATACCAAGGAGTCACTCTCCCATTGCAGATGGCCTCTGAAAAGGCAAAAAAATTCTTTAAAATTAAGAGCTAGGGTGTTCCCCATCCCTGCCCCTCTTTATAGTTCTTTTATAACAAGAAATCAGGAATAGTTAAGTTTATTTATGTGTCTGAACGCATTTCTGATACTCCTGCTTGCCAGGGACACTCATTGCACGTGTCTGTGAAGGGTATTTATCAATGTTGATCACTATATAAAGGACAGGGGGCAAGAGGATGGGGACGTATCCTTATAAGTGGTGCCCAGAGCCAGGACAACAGGCACAAACAACCAGGAGGTTCCATCTGAATAGGATGAAAAAATTCTTTGCTGTGAGGGTAGCAGAGCCTGGCTCAGGCTGCCCAGAGAGGTTGTGGAATCTCCTCAGGGGAGATTACAAACCCACCCGGACAATGTGATCCTGGGTGACCCTGCTGGAGCAGGGGGGTTGGACAATATGATGTCTGGAGGTCCCTTCCAACCTCCACCATGCTGGGATACTGTAAGGGAAGCATGGTAGCATCACTACATCACACCTCCTCTTAAAACCATCTTTAATAATTACTTAATGCAAATAGTTTTATTGCTGGGCTGTTTCTCTGTTTTCACATTTCTACTTCCTAGTGCTCACCCGAAGCTGGAAAACTTCAGCTGCTCTGAAAAAACTCAGCTTCAGCTTCTGCTTAAACCATCATTCACATCAGCCCAAAGCTGCTGCTGGCAGAAGTTATTTTCTGCCTAAGTGCTACATAAAAAGACAATGCCAAGAAACATTTCTGGCTGGAACGGTCCCTGTAAAACACAGTTTGCCTGGGAAGGGTCACCCAAGCTGTTAAACCTCAGCGCAGTTGGATTCATCTTTAGTTAATCCTTCGGTGGAGGGCACAGAGTGATGGCGTCACACCAGGGCTTGGCCAATTGCAGAGATATTTAAGCTAAAATTGTGCCAAAAATGCCTGTGCAGTATTTGTGGTACCCACATGTGTTTTGGGGTGGCTCCAGGACCACACCGGGATGGTTCAGACACCCCACCCCCCCCATCCCCGCCTGCGACACCAGGACAGACCTGGTGGCAGCAGTGCAGGGCAGAGAATGAGAAGAAATACAGAAAAAACAGTTTCACTCTCCGTTAAAACGCCCTCCCCAAGCATTTCCCAGCCTCCGCCGGCTGCTGCCGTCGCTTCGGGCTGTGAGCACCGCGCTGGGAAGCGGGGGGGGAGTCGCTGGGTTTTGAGCACGAACCCCAACCCAGGGGGATGCTCAGAGGTTTGCTCAGGGACAAGCAGAGCTGGCCAAGAGGCAACGTGGACAAGAAGAAGTGACGACCACTTCAGCACTGCTCAAATGCGTACTGAATTCGATGCATTTTAGGAGTTCTCTGTGGACCTTGTCCCTTGCAGGCGGCGGGGTGGTCATGGCGTAAATGTTGCTGGTTAGAGGCGAGCGGGATCCTCCCGTCCACAGCGAAAGCCGTTTCCCCGTCCCTCATCTGGCCCAACACTCCTTGCACTGAGCAAATTAGCAAACAAGGCTTCGAAAGGCAGAGGGGATTATTAAAAAAAAAAAAAAAAAAAAAAAAAAAAAAAAAAAAAAAAAAAAAAAAAAAAAGAAAAAGGTAAAGGATGTTCAGGAAAGGGCAAAAAAGCCTTTCTGCCACGAGCCAGCTCTCGTGGCTGCTTTATGTAAGTGAGCACGTGGCTTCCCACGTTTATTTTCAGGCTTGACACGGGTTATCTGATTGCCAGGCAGCGAGCATCTCTCTTAAATGATGTCAATCTTCTCCATGCTGGCATTACAGCATCATAAAAAATTACAGCGCTGCTATTTTGGGTAGCAGCTCTCTCCGACTCAGTGAATAAATGCATCTCCATATGACTCACGCCGGGGGGGTTATTAATAGACACAAAAGCAGAATGCCAAAAAAACCTCCTGAGAATATCACTCAGTTCCCACACGGAGCTTTCTAGTTTCTCGCAGCAAGTGCACTCAAGAACTTTTTGTCTCAAAATTAATTTAAGGGGAAAAAAAATATAAATATATATACAGAGGGAACAAATTTTCTATTTAACTCACAGCTTGAAGGCTTGGGGGGGGGGTTGGGGGGAGCAGGAAGGAAAGGAAAATCTGCAGCTATAGGCGATGCTGGTTGCTCCAGCTCTAGGTGTGCAGGTCCCACCCTCCAGCCCTGTACCACTCCCTGGGTGAGCACCTGGCAAGGGCAGTGCCTCCTACTAACAGATCTATTAATTTGAGGTTGCTGCTCCTGACAAAGCTGAGATAAAAGCTCAGATCTCTGGACATAAACAGAAAACATCCGAGATGGCAAGAGCAGCAGGGAGGAAGCGAGTCATTCCAAGAGGGAGGAAATCACATGCTGCTTCTTGGACCTGTTGAAGTGGGTCTAGAGGAGCCCATGAAGCTGTTGTGACGACTGGAGCCCCTCTGCTGTGAGGCCAGGCTGAGAGAGTTGGGGTTGTTCAGCCTGGAGAAGAGAAGGCTCTGGAGAGACCTTCTTGTGGCCTTCCAGTATCTGAAGGAGACCTACAAGAAAGCTGGAGAGGGACGTCTTACAAGGGCTTGTAGTGATAGTGTGAAGGCTAATGGCTTCAAATTGGAAGAGGGGAGATTTATATTAGGAATTAGGAAGAAGTTCTTCACTCTGAGGGTGGTGAGACACTGGCACAAGTTGCCCAGGGAAGCTGTGGATGCTCTGTCACTGGATGTGTTCAAGGCCAGGCTGGACGGGACTTTGAGCAACCTGGTCTAGTGGGAGGTGTCCCTGCCCATGGCGGGGGGGGGGGGGGGGGGGGGGGAGGGGGGGGGGGGGGGGGGCCCGCGGCGGGGGGGGGGGGGGGGGGGGGGAGAGAGAGAGCGAGTATGTGTGTGCGCGCGTGTGTGTGTGAAAGAGCGAGAGAGAGAGAGAGACCTTTCGCTCTCTACAACTACCTGAAAGGACATTGTAGAGAGATTGGTGCTGCTCTCTTCTCTCGAGTAATTAGTGACAGAACCAGAGGGAATGGCTTCAAACTGAAACAGGGTAGTTTTAGACTGGACACTAGGAAAAACGGAAAGAGTGGTGGGATATTGGAATAGGCTGCACAGGGAGGTGGTTGAATCGCCATCTCTGGATGTGTTTAAGCATCACTTAGATGTAGTGTTGGGGGATATGGTCTGGGGAGAACTTGTAGAGTAGGGTGAATGGTTGGACATCATGAGCCCAAGGGCCTTTTCCAACCTAAATGATTCTTTGAGTCTGTGAACTTGAAAGGTCCCTTCCAACCCAAACCATTCTATGATTCTGTGACTCTATGAAACAAGTGCCCTGACTTAACCGCTGTTGAGGAGTCTACGCAACAGTCCCATGTGCCAAAGGAGCTTTTAGCTCTCTGGGAGAGCCACAGCCCAAGGGAAAGAATAATTGCCACTTGTACACCTGACATCTGCAGGCCAACATGACGTAGTGGTGTCATTGGTTTTTTTTCTGACACTGGGGAAGTGAAGGCTTTTGATGGGTCATCAGAGCTCAAGTTTGCTCTTGCTTTAGAAACTAAAGGGGGGTGTGG
>JANIJG010014184.1:0-62327 GCA_024611175.1 Megaceryle torquata | reverse complement strand
CCATCCCTGGCACCATTGCAGGGGAGGTTGGCCGGGGCTCTGAGCACCCTGCTCTGGTTGCAGATGGCCCTGCTCCCCGCAGGGGGGTTGGACATGAGCTTTAAAGGTCCCTTCCCACCCAAACCATTCTGTGATTTACTGGGGAGTGATTCTACCACCTCCCCAAGTGCACATGGTGCACATGGACTTGGTGGTGCAAAGCTCCCACCACAGCACAGCTCCTTCTGTCCCTGATGAGCTCCTGTGCCAACTTGCAGCTTCTAGTGAAGATAAGGATGTCAGCTCCTAACCACAGTAGGACAGTGCTTGCTCCCCCCTTGCTGAAGGAGGTAAGGGAATGGACTTTTAAAAGCAGCACTCATTAGTGCTTCTCAGGGACATCAGTTCAATTACTTGGCTTGCTCTGCTGCTTTGTTTGCGTGGACTGCTTTTTGGAAAAAAAAAAAACAAAACCCAAACCACCACAATTATGTCAAAACTATAAGTAAAAGATCAACTGTAGAGGCAAGCTGGGTTGTAGCCAGCCGCGCTACAAAGAGCAAGAATATGTTCAGCTCTCAGATTGCATTTGTTAGCGGGCACAGGACTCTCATCTCTGTCACCTCTATAGGCTCTTCTCTCTAGGCCAGCTTTCCTTTCATGGCTTATATTTGAAGTGTCCAGGGCTTTATCTTCTAGTGTTTGTTATTGATTTTGCTCTCTTATTCAAGTCCTTTTTATTTCTCTAGGTCTTTCCCTTCTGCTGCGTCCCTCTCTGATCTTGAATGGGTTTCATGGGTTACAGCATCCCTGGCTGACTGGGCAAAGTGGGCTATTTATGTGCACTGAACATCTGCAAAATAGAAACACACGTGCACAGAATGATCTCCTGGATGAAGCTCAGCAGCCCCAGATTTCTCAGGAACACGGGTGTTGTGGCAGCTCACAGGTTTCAGTTTCAAAGCAGGAGTTGTCCTTTCCCAGAACGCGGCAGCGTTCAGAGCTGGGATTATCTCTACATCAGCTGTAGCAGAATAAGTGAGTAGGAAAATCAGCACCTGTGTGAGTTTAATTTTGAAGCTCTTGAATAGTAGAAATGAGAAATATACCAGTCTGCCTCTCTGTCTGCCATCGTTGCTTTTCATTACCCTGTTTTTGAAGGAGAAAGCCTGACTTTCAGCCTCAAATATGAAAGGAAGAATAGATTTGAGAATGAGATAAGGAACTCAGCCTTCTCACAAGTGTCTGGTTGGCTTCCAGATATAGTTTGGCTCTACCTCAGGCTCAAAGGGGGGATCCTCACACAACTTTAAAGCCTGGCAGTGTACGTGTTTACGTGTAGCCTCTCTGCCTAGATGTTTTTTACAGCTGGCAGAGTAAACCAGGCTTCTCTGGGTTGTGATTCATTTTACTGTGACCCAGACTATTACATGTGGTACTCTGGAGGTGCATCATCCTTTGGGACCTGTTGCTTGTTGAGAAAGTTTGGCTACCCAGCCCAGATGTGCTCATCTATACTCTGGGTGTCCAGAACTGGTTCCCATTCCATCCACGAGGAGTGAATGCTGGGGAGGAATTGAATGTTGGGCATCTGCTGGGGGGCTGATTTGTATTTCCTCCATTTGTGTGGACTTGCACTTGGCCTCTGCTTCTCAGTGCAGTTTGAAGAGCAAGGTTCTGCTCTGCTGAAGAGTCCCAAGGCTGATGTCTGTGCCCCAGCAGGCACTCATGCTAGCAACAAGGGTGGTGAGTGGATCTGAACTGGGGAAGAGGCTCTTACCTAAACTTACAGAGTGAGATGTGTGGGGGTGTCTACCCAGGCTGCCTGCTGGGAGGCGTTGCAGGTGTTTGTGTGGCTGTCCTGCCACTGACCAAGCACTGTGTGAAGCAAGGAGAGGTTTAAGTTGGATATTAGGAAAACTTTCCTCACTAAAAGGATTGTCCGGGCCTGGCCCAGGCTGCCCAGGGCAGGGTTGGAGTCCACATCCCTGGAGGGGTTTCCAAGCTGTGGTGCTGAGGGCCATGAGTCAGTGGTGACCTGGCAGTGTTGGGAGAACAGTTGGACTTGATGATCTGCAAGGTCTCTTCCAGACAGAATGATTCCATGATTCTAGGTAAGTGGTTTCTGCCCACTAAAACTTGCCACCTCTGCTGAAAATAAGACAAAGGGCCAGAGGACCACCAGGAAAGTAAGAAACTGTCAAAACAAGATGAACCTCTTCACCTGTCTTTCCAGGTCGCTACCCACAGCAAAACAAAGGCACCTACATCCCAGTCCCAGTAGGTGATGTGCTGAAACCCGGCCAGTGGGGAGCCAAGATCACCCACAAGGAGAACAACTCCATTCGCCTGTCCATCATGTCCTCCGCCACCTGCATCATTGGGAAGTTCCGCCTGTACGTTGCTGTCTGGACCCCCTTTGGCATTCTCCGGACACACAGAAACTCAGCGACCGACACATACATCCTCTTCAACCCCTGGTGCCAGCGTAAGTACCTTCCCAGAGTCAAAGGTTCACGCTTTCTGCTGCTGGACTCATCAGGTTTTGGGAGGGGGTGGTCCAGGAAGGAGAGCTTGGTACCAAGGAGGATGGAGACATGCTGGTTTGGGTCTGGAAATTACATAGTCACTCTGCCAAGAGGAAAGCCTTTCAGGGTGGGGAAGAGCCTCGTGTGAGCAGGGTTTCATGCTGCAGATGTGTCCTGCTGCTGTAGCTGCACTTGGTAGTCTTCTGAGGCCGAGCCTGCGTTTACCAGCGCGGGCAGCGCGACGATGCTCGTGTCTCACAGTAAATCTTCCCCGAGGCTTTGCTCCAGCTGTAATCGGAGTCAGCGTGAGCCACCTGCCTGCCTGTGTGTGCCTTAAACTGACAGGTTAATGCAGGCAGGGGGTTTCCTTCTGGGGTTTGGCATGGGGCAGGACGTGGCAGTGTCCGGCACTCTGAGTTACGTCGCCAAGTGACACATTTTGGGCTGAACATCTGCAGCCTGCAGGAATTCGGGGGAGCTGCTGGATGGAGTCAGCCTGCCCTGGCATCACTGCTGCCTTCCCTTCGCTACGTGACATTTGCCCTTATAACTTCCCCTTTGGTGGTGACTAATTACCAGCAACCCCGTCCTCTGAGGAGCAGAGCATTTTGCAAAAGAGCCTTTTTTAATAATCTAGTGGGTAGAAGAACAATTTATTATTTTTTGAAATCCCCTTGGATCCCAGCTGAAATCAGCCCTGATGCTGACAGGATTGTATTTTACCCAGTGAACTCCATGTGTGGCTTTAAGGAGAGGGCGAGGAGGACCAGAGAGGTTTGGCTCAGCCTTCTGAGAGGTTATAGCACCATGTCTCAGCTTCCAACACTTATAAGGCTCCAAGTCATGCATACTGCTATATATTTAGGTCACCAGCTAACTCTAATATTCTCCCACCACCCTTCCTTCATCTTTCAATCTTTTTTTTACCAGAGTATTTGCATCAAATAATCCCACACGAAACAAGGGCCATCCTGCCGAGTGACGAGTAAGTTTAGTGTTATTAATAGAGTCCATTATTCAGCCACGCAACTGTCAGTACATCGAGTGATTTGTGCTGAATTCATTACTTGCCCCTGGTCCAAGGGAATATAAGCAATGATTAGCTTATGCATTATTTAGGAAGATATATGTTAATGCTGAGTAAAGCGGAGTTAGTTAAGCGGGAACAGGAGGGAAGGGCAGGGCCCAAGGCCCCCGAGCGCCATGAGATCCTTCTGAAAGCAGCACAGAGGAAGGTACCTTAAAGTAGCACGTTAAGAGTTTAGCCTGGGAGAGGAGGGAGAACGTGTAACAGAAAGAGAGCAATCATTGCCAAAGGCATGACCTGCTGGTGAGCAGAGGAAACTGCTCCGGGTTTCATAGAATCATCGAATGCTTTGGGTCGGAAGGGACCTTAAAGATCATCTGGTTCTGAACCCCCTGCAGGGAGCAGGGCCATCTGCAACCAGAGCAGGGTGCTCAGAGCCCCAGCCAACCTCCCCTGCAATGGTGCCAGGGCTGGGGCAGCCACCACCTCTCTGGGCAGCCTGGGCCAGGGCTCTCCCCACCCTCAGCAGCAGCAATTCCTTCCTTTTCTCTGGTCTAAATCTCCTTCTTTCAGTTTAAAGCCATTACCCCTTGTCCGATTGCTACATACCTCTGTAAAAAGTCCCTCTCTGGCTTTCCTGTCAGCCCCCTGTAAGATCTGAAAGGCCCCCAGAAGGTCTCCCTGGAGCCTTCTCCTCTCCAGGCTGAACCCCCAAAACTCTCCCAGCCTGCCCAAGGTTTGTGAAGGCATCACCAGCCTGTCACAGCTCCAGCCAGGGAGGTACAATTCTCCACCCCAAGGCAGAGCATCCCTTGGCTTTAGTCCTGGGTATCTCACCAGCCAGTTTGTTACTCAGCATCTCTTTGGAAAGGGATAAATCCCAAAGGAAAAACTTCTTAAACTGCCCCGGGTTGCCTCACAACTCGCATACAACCAGCTAGGGACACGTGCAGCCCTAATGGGGAGAAAAACCGCAATGTGGGGGGCTTGGCTACCCCACTGTGGTGTGACTGGGACCACACAGACTGATTCAAGGTGCTAGTTATGAACTCCTAGAGCTCCCCAGCTTATGTGTTTGGGTGTGTCTCAGGGACTTCAGGCCCTATCCCTTGATGACTAGTGTGGGGTTTTTTGTTTTCTGCATGTTTCTTTCTGATTTGGATTTATTCTCCTTTCTCACCCCTACTTTTACTCCTAGGTAGTTTGGGCTAATTGGCTCCTACATCTGCCTTTTCCCCACCTTTCCATGTGTTAGAAAACCAGGGATTGTTTCTCCACACTTTATCTCTTGGCTGGAAAAGATGGTTCAGTGGAATGACAAAAGGGTATAAAAACTCAGGCAGTTAAAGTGCAGAGGAAAGAACAGTTTGAAAATCTCCTCGCCTTGTTTGCTGGGTTAATAGCTAAGCAGAAAATCCTGAGTGAAAAGCCTCATTAAAAAGAGAGAAGGCTGATGCCAGGAGAGAACGGGGATTGTTATAGCAGGGAGCAGAGTAGGAGCTCTGTCAGCGTCTAGCGCAACTTTCGACTCATCATCCTGGAGAAACATCTGTGTGTTGGAATGAGCTTTATTTTAAGACAGAGACACTTCTGCCCTTTCTTATTACTCCTTTCCTCAGTGTAGTTCAGTTTTGACATATCTTCCCAGCCAGGGATGTGTTGGGGTTTTTTTTCTGCTGTTTCAGAAGGAGTTTGAATACATTACCAGCCAAGCTACAGAGTACTTTGCTTCCAAAAGCATTGGATGCTTTTCTGTTTTAAGCCCCTCAGCTACCTTTAAAGCTGATCACTAAGAATACTTTAAAGATGCAGGGCCTGATCCTGCAAAAGCACCAGCCCCAAACACCTGGGAACTCAGCAAGCTAGGGGACTGGGATTTCAGCTACTCCGGTGAGATTTGCATTACTCAGTAAGAAAGGTAAAGCCTGTGAGGAGAAGCAGCAATCTTCAGCTAGCTGACAGAGCCAGGAAAACCAGATGTGCTTTTGGCCATGAAGAGCCCTCTTCAGTTCTGAAAGAAAAGATATGAATGGCAAGTAGTCAAGGGTAACTTCTGTGAGTTTAACTCTTAGCAGCGTCAGACTACATGAAAGTAGGGAAGGGCTCCTTTCATCTGAGTACCGTGAGCTCTTTCCAAGGAGATGCTTTCCAAGGAGTCCGAGCGACTTTGTGCTGGGAAACAATCAGGAAAAGACTTTGCATTGACTTGTGTTGGCTCTCTTATAGATGGAAAAGGATACCCAGGGAAGTGGAACGGGATACCCAGAGCAGGGGTGGAGTCCCCATGATCCCTGGAGGGGTTTCCAAGCCATGGAGCTGTGGTGCTGAGGGACAGGGGTCAGTGGTGCCCTGGCAGTGCAGTGAGTGGGGGAACAGTTGGACTTGATGATCTGTGAGGTCTCTTCCAACCAAGATAATTCTCTATTTCTATGATATTTAGCTCTTGCAGCTCTGTCTTTGCCGCAGCACTGTCCTCTTCCCAGCAAGAACCCTGGCAGTTTTGCAGCTCCAGCCTCTTACTCCTGGATTCCCCCAGGAGTGCTGGTTGAAGGGAGGCTGGGTGCTCAGGGCAATCCTGCTGCCTCCACCTCCCCCCGTCTGCTGATGCCACTGTGCTCAGCGGTCGCTGTCTGCACGAAGGAATGACATTTCCAACTCCAAGTGGGTGCTGTGCTGGGGATGGGGTCACCCCCATTCTGGGCAAGGTCCTCTCATGCCAATTCACCTTCCCAAACTGAAAGGTCTGCTCCGCACTCCTCACCTCTTTCAGCAGGATGCTGCATGCTGTGGGATTCCTCACCTGCAGTGCTGTCTTCACATGAAGTGTATTTTCACCTCACCCATCCCCAAATGGAGAGGCACAGAGGCTAATCTGCTTCTTTGTAGCATTGCTAGACTCTCAGTAATTTCCCAGGATAAAAGAAGCGAGTAAAAAAAAAAAACAAAAAACCCCACCTTAAACTGCTGGAGGAAAAGAACAAACAAAGCCAGCACATTTCTGTGGAATTCTGTTTGTCAGATGTGAGCCTCCACTTGCACAAAATAATTAGGAGTTGTACTATGTAGAGCACGCTTAGCATCAAAGTAGTCACAAATGCCTCGTATTTTCTTCTAAACAGTCTCGAGGGTAGTGGAAGCTGTCAAAAATCAAAGCAGCTGGCTTCTCTGGGAAACACAGAAGCCCTTTTTACTTTATCAAAAAATACAAATATTTTAAAATAATTGATGGAGAAGTTAATCAATTTTCCTCTGATTTAGCAAAGACCACGCAGTCTCAAAATAACATAAGCATCTCAGTTGATTCCAACCAGATCAATACTGATATTTTTAATCCCTGAAAGCAAACAACAGCTGTCAGGAAAGCAGATAAACACACTTCACTGGGTGCATAACTGTACAGAAGAAGGTGTGAGCTCTTCTCTCAGTGTGTTCTCTGGACCGTTTGTACGGACGTGCTTGAATAAAGTCCAAAGCTCGGTGAGAGAATGCAGAGAATTGTTCGACCAGCAAGTCAGGCAGATCCAGCTGACGGTCTGCAGTATTTTTGGTGGGATGTTGTGCAGATATTCTTTAGGGCTTGGAGTTGGATCTCAACAAAGTCATGCAATGCGAGGTTTCCTAAGTATGAGAGTCTCCACTGGCAGAACTGCAGCGTTTTGATTCACTGTCAGGTTTTAATGCTCTCTTTCACCTGGTAGCCTCTGAATATAAACAACCCGTGATGCTTTGTGCCTGGTTGACCAGCTCATGGGCAGTGACAGCCCTCTAAAAAAACTTCTTGATGGCCCAGCCCTTAGAAGCCAGGTGAATGCTACCACCCCACCAAATGTAAGGTCTCAGACCTGCCCATTTTAGGGAAAACCCAATAAAACCTCCCATTTTTCCATTTGCTGAAATTCAGCCATCATCTGCAGAGCCTTTACAGCAGCCCTGGCAAAAGCCCAATGGCAAACACTGATGTCCTCAAGTGCAATGAAGGCTTCTTACATCTATCACCTGCATTCCTATCATTCCTTACACACCAGTGCAGAGGTCGTTGTCTTACACAGCTTTGCATAATCCCTCCTGTACATACAGACACGGAGATATATTTATATCTTCAGGGAAATCATAGCTTCCAGATGGATTAGGCAAGTAGACTGGCAAAACCCTTTTCAGCTAGCTGAAGCCAGGGTGAGTTTTGCCATTGATTTTTATTTTATTTTATTTTTTTTCCGATTTTAGCTTCTTTTCAGCCAAATTGCAGTTTTATGGGCAAATGAAAAAGCTTTTGGGGAGAAGGTTTACGAGGAAGTACAAATCTGATTTGCATTTCAACAAAATACAACAAATCAATAGGCTTTAAAATGATCCTCTAGTAATTTGTAGTGAAGAAATTCACTGTGGTAGTGATGAGTGGTGGTTTTGTACTTGCCCGTATCAAACTACCAGAGGTTATTGCTTTCCTTTAATTTGCTATCTGGTACCACATTACTGATTTCCTCCAGTTAATTAATTCCCATACTATTAAGCTGTGTCACTTAGTCTCAAAATACCAGCACTGGCACACGAAAGAAATCCTCGACTGTTCTACTGTCACAGAATCATGACCTGCTTCATACTTACCTGGGAAGATCTGAAAAGTTTCATGTCATTCAGGGTTATTTCTGAATGTTAATAATGGGCTGTTTACGTATGCGAATCGTGTTTGTCCAGGGAGGGTCCACACGTGTGCTCTTGACTTTAAGACCGACCTAGGCTATGCTTTTTGTATATGTTTTGATAAAGATCTCTCCCAGTTAGTTCCAGTTTTCACCTGGACACTTGAAATTCTCCTCAGATTGGCTGGTTGGTCAAGATACACAGGGAAGGAGTACTCCAGTCAATAACAGCACAGAAAAAAAACCCAATCAAAATCTTCTGTTAACACCCTATAAAAACTGTATTACTTTTTTTTTTTTTTAATGCACTACAGATTTTTCTTCAGATCTCTCAACTTGGGCTGTTTCCCATTAACATTAATAGGTTTGAAATCGTTCTTTGATCTGTTTGTGTGGACACAGAATTGCATCATGGTGCTCCAACTCTGAAATTAGCGGTACACAGTAATCATACAATTCCTGATAAGCTGTGACATCTTCATCATACTTTACAGATCCCGGGAAGACAGGCAGCAGTTGTCAGCATTTTTACATCTTTCATGTTGTGTATCATATTCCTAACCAGGGTCACCTCCTAATTCTCGTACTCTGCTGAAGCAAGTAATGCTTTCTTTGATGGAAGAGGGGTGCTCATCATCCAAGAAGACTGTGTTCTATACTAAGATGATTCTTTTTTTATCTGTCCTCTACAAAAACTGACTGTGTTAACATTTCTTTTTGGTAAACGGCTGCAGAGGATGCCGTGTATCTGGATGATGAGAAGGAGAGGGAAGAATACGTCCTGAATGACGTGGGTATTGTTTACCATGGAGACATCAACGAGATAAAAGTACGAAGCTGGAGTTACGGTCAGGTGAGCTATTTAGACTTTCTCTGGCGGCTCCCAGCAAGACAGCAAGTGAATTTAATTGACAACCAGACTGTGGTTGAGACTGTGGGCTCTGGAGTGCATTTTTGGCCTCTCCTTCAGGAAAATAAGGGGTGTAATTTGAAAATTGTATGAAGTGGGTATATGCCTAATCCAGAAAAGCAGTATTATAATAGCTGATATTTAAAGATTTTGGTTTAGGGGCATATTTTAGATACTAAGAGGATGCCTGTTGAAAGTTATAATCATTAGCTGAGGTTTCCACCATGCAGCAGCTTTTCTGCTGCTACGTCATTGCTGCCTTGGGATCAAACAGGTTTGTGTAAGAGTAGAGAGAGGTTTCTTCTTTTTTCTTTTTTTTTTTTTTTCTTTTCACTTTTTTTCCAGCAAAAGGTTGTATCACTTTTTGACTCTTCCTTTTAGTTCCAGCAGCTCGATGGAAATTACTCTCATCTGCTCAGGTCAGCTTGTCACAGGGTTCCTATGACAAACTGGGATTTAATCCCAGAGTTCTGTATTTCCTTGCCACAGTTACAAACTTCTCCCCTTGCTGCCCTGGACTTGGCAGTATCAGTCTCCAGTGGCCTCCTGCAGCTTGTGGGAAACACCCCTGGCTGAGCTGGTGTGTGGTATTGGTGAGCCTTCAGTAATATCAGACTCCTATCTCTTCCTTGCCTTTTTTTACTTCCATCTGCAAGCATTAGCCAGCCTGAAAATCCCTAGAGATGAGAGAGTTGTTTGAGAGTAGGGAAAAAGCATTAATGAGCAGAATCCAAAGCAGCAAAACCAACCCCAGCTGTCACTCAGAAGGGCTCCAAAGGGCAGTTACTGGCCATGGTGAACTCTGCTCATTTCACCTCCTGGATTTTCACAACAGCACAATGAAGAAAGTATTGAAGCATCTCCTTAAAAGGGTGATGGATCCCTTCAGCTTTTGTGGCACCTCCCTGGCACAGCCTTGCAAGAAGGGGCCTTCTTGCTTTGCTCTCTTTCCTTCAGCTAAAGACATTCCCAAAGCTTGAGCTGGATGGGCTGCCAGTGTGCTTGCCCTGGAGAGCTCGTTGAACTCACATCTCTCTTGTTTCCTTATTTAAGGGTACAATTTCATGGCTTTTTTTCTTTTCTTTTTGTATTTTTTTTCCTGCAGCAGCAATGCCTTAGGGAGTTGCTGCCTCTGCACCGTAACTTTGGTCGTGTCGGCGCCGTTGTTTGCAGGGCCTGACTGTCAGCCCGGCTGAGATAAAAATAACCCTGAAATAAGGGGTGAGGGAGCAATTCCATAAACTGATGGTGCCTCTGATAGAAGAGATCTGGAGCAGATTCTGAGGCCCAAGCTGGGTGTGCATTTAAGTTGACCAAAAATGCCCCCTCCTGGCCCTTCCTTCCCCCTGCAAGTGTCAGTGCAGCCACACACTGAGACTGGAGAGCTGATCTAGATGAATAAGCATCTCCTGGTTATTTCTTTTTTTTTTTTTTTTACCTTTTTTTTTCCCCTCCTGGGTTATTTCTTGGCCTTGCTCTGTCCCTGGATTTGGGATTCACTCCGTGACAGATGTAAGGAGGAGGGGGAGAGGGGAAGGAGTGGCTGAAGTTGGGCAGTGCTGCTTAAACCAGTTGCTGGATTTAGGTCCTAAGATGCTAAATTAATGGCCTGTGGTGGCTTGGCCTGAGGAGCTTATATTCTGCAAATCTGGCACCTTCCTGACACAATCACCAGCCTCCCTTGAGAAACTGCATTATTTATTTGGTTTTGCTAGGAGGTAGCTCAGTCTGGGGGGAGGGGGCAGGGCTGTTCCATACCCTTTTGACATGCACTCGCATTCCTGTGTTGCCTGGAATTGGAGAACCCAATTTCCACACTGTGCTGCACCTTTTTTTATCACTCGCCTGTGTGAAAACTGTGGCAGATGCATCTAAAGGGGCCCAAGCCAAGAGTTTTAATGGAATCGATCATTTTGCATGGATGTAAGAGACATTTCAAACTGCAAAGCAATGCAGGAATATTCTCCCAGGTCCCTCACTTTCAGTGAGATGGAGGACACGATGTTCCTGATCTTACCCTGACAATTCCCAGCCATTAAAAAGAGGCATCTCCCTCCTTTCCAGCAACCCTGGATGTTAAGAATAAGAGCATTGCTCTGAGCGAGTAGAAGTACTAGAAGTAAGGACCTGTATTACAGCTGTATCATACAAGTATGCATTTTGTATTTATGATGCATAGCCCCGTAAAACAGTGTGAGTAAAAACCATAAGGCCTCATACAGTCGTAAAGATGCTAAAGTTATATGGTCATATACAAAAATACAGATAGACTTGAGCCTGCTAATATTCTCAGGCTAAAAAATTGCTTTGAACAATGACAGCTGGAAACTTTAATGCAGGTTGTAAATTAAAAAGGAATGTACAGTTCAAAACTGGGTTACTAGTGGGAGACGAGTCTCACGGCTGCTGTCTTTAATGAGCAGCATCAACATGAGAGGAGGAAAGGCAAGAAAAATGGACCAAGGAAGGAAAAAAAAAAAACAACAGACCAGTTGAAACACAGCTGTAATGAACAAGGATGGAGGTGTTCCTTGTAACAGGACTGCCATTCCTTTCTTCTAAGACAGCGTAAATAGCCAGTCACTCAGAAAAGCCCACAGGGGATTCAGGGGAAATTTGGCTTTGGAAGAAACCTAGGCACAGAGGAATTCTCTAGCTTAGAAATGTCAGAAGCTGGATGCTATATTGATCATTTAACGTTGGTTGTTTTGTAAGAAAAATAAAACAGGTGGGCATAGAGTTCTTGTTGCCACCATGCTCTGTCTCACGTCCGCACGTTCAGCTGCAGTAGCTCGGCTGCCCACCGTGCAGCTGTAACTTTACAGCACATAGGTTTGGTCAGATCAGGCCAGAGGCAATGGGAGAACTTCTCTCTGCAGCTGGCTGTGAGAAATACAGCCTGAACTCCACCAGTACCAAAGGTGCTACAGCCCCTCTCTGACTTCAGTGGAGGATCATCCAGGAGAAACAGGTCAGCACAAAAGAGGACGCCCGCGGAACGCATGGCTCTGGAACACGCTGCACGCCCGTATGCACACACAGCCCCTGTGCCCACGTGGTTTCTCAGGCCCTGTTTTCCATCTGCAGTCTTTCCCAAGTGGCTCTGCTGAGGTTCCTTGCTTCTGAATTTGGTTTATTTCCACTTCAGGTTGTGTTGAGCAGGCAGAACTTGCGCCTGGTCCAAGTTAACTCACCTGCCCACTGCTGTTCCTCTGACATTTCAGGAGAGTTCAGCCTTACAAGTGCTATGTTTCTATTCAGTTTCCCTCTAGATTTCACATCAAGAGTGAGAGCAGGAGACTGATTTAGTTTGATTTAATGTTCTTAAACCCTGCATGGTGAAGAAGGACAAAACTGGCTTTAGAGTTAAGGCCACTCTGCATCCTGCACTACTGCAGCAGTGCAAGGCAGCCAGACTTCACAGCTCGTCCCACCTCCTGTTATTTTGTGTCATTTTGTAAATGCTAAGGTGGAAGGCAACAACCCTGACAGCAATTTCTTTCCTCTTTATTTTTTCTGTATATGCTGGCCAGATTGACAGCGTCTCATAAACTGCAGATGAGAAAGATTTAATTTGCAGGGTAAACTTCTTATTGATTTAACTCAGGTCCTAGGCACTGCTGATGACTTGAAATCAGATTTTGATCCTGGTGAAAGTGATAAATCATGTGTCCAGACCAGAAGAAAGGTGAGCTTGAAGCAGGAAGGATGGCTATGAGGGCCCAGGGTTTACGTTCTCTGTTCTGAGGGTTCTCCTTGGGAAGGAATGTGTCCACATTCACCTGAGATTATTTACATCATGTACTGGTGGAGTGGGCTGGAGAGTCCAGGCAATTATTCAGCTTCCCAGGGATGATACAATATTAGGAGCAGGTCCCTGGGACACACTGATCCCTCTTTCCCTATTTGCCAAACACCATCATTTGGTTTTGCTCAGACTATGAGGTGTTACTCACTACTGAACATCTGCACTGCAAGTGTGGATGATGATAAGAAAGGTTTGCTGCCTTGGAGGACGTGTGCTGAAAAGGATCCATTCAGTGATGGTACCCTGAGCAGCGAGAGTCAGGCGAGCTCAAGCTTTCCTTGGCCAGGAAATGGCTGAAGGTGGTGAAACACAGTGGTGCCTCTGCTTTCTTGGCTTATGCCAGAGCTCTCCTGCCTTCTGGGATGTCACCTCCATCCCCCCACCTTCCCTGCAGCATCAGCAGCTGTCTGGACTCTTTGTGGCTTCCTTTTCAGCTCTCTGGCCTCACTCTTCCTCCTCCTCTGCTAAAGCAGCAGCTTGGTCTGGGCTCTTGCAAAACTCAGACCATCCTTATCTACCAAGGAGCCCTAGGCCAGGCTGGAGACAGTTGCAAAATGAATCCAACTCTAGCAGCAGCACAAGAGCAAAAACCCTGTTGGTGTGAATCAAATCTTTAAGGATGCAAGCCCAGAACATAAAGCCTAACACGGCAAGGGGACGAGCTCCGTGGAGTTTCTGTCACAGCCTTGAATGTTAATAGAAGATTGTGTATCTAGAAGAGATACTTGTTTCATTAATGTGTGTTTCCCTGTCTCCTCCTGTTTTGCAGGGGACAAAGGTATTTTCCTTTGCTATGCAGTTTCTCCTAAAGAAAATGAAATACATTGCAGGGCAAGTTCCGTGACAAATGGTTTCTGGTCTATTTAGGCACCTCTGCCCTCAATTCATTCTTGTGCTTGTTCACGCTGGGTCGGAGAAACTGCCCCTTTTACCTCTGTTTTTAGAGAAGGCTCCTCTAGGTCACTTGGTATTTTTGATGTCTAAGTTTGGTAGTCTGGGATTAATCTGTATAATCAGCTTTTGGCTTGCCAATTTCAAGCAGATTTTAAAAAATAATTTTAAAATGTGTCTTCAAATTAACTTTGGCAAACCACTTACTGTTCCACTTCCCAGCGTTGCATTGGCTGTGTCAGAGAAGTCCTGAAATTAACAGGTCTGGAATCTAGGAAGGACATGAAGTCCTTCACCAGCAGACTAGCTTCTTGTAGTTATTATTATTATATCTCCTTATTATATACTTGTTAGCACTTAAAATTTTATGTCCTGTCAGAAAGGCTGTGTTGTCATTTCAACCTTCTGGAAACCAGACTGAGATTGAATTGAAAATTGGACTTTCTTTTCCCTCACGACCTCTCACATTATTTTTGCCATACACGGGCAATTATTCTAGAAGAAAACTTGTGGTTTTGAACACAGAACTTTGACTTGACCAGCTAATTTTGAAGCTGGTCAGCAATTATAACAACAATGAAAAATCACATTGCCTTTGCTTTCCAGAATAAAAAAGTGACTTTGTTTTTTCTGTTTCCCGTTTTATTTTCCTTTATCTAGTTTGAAGAAAACGTTCTGGACGCTTGCCTGTTCCTGATGGACAAGGCAGAACTGGAGCTTTCTGGGCGTGGAAACCCAATCAAAATCTGCCGTGTTGCCTCTGCAGTGGTATGTAAAGATGCTTAGTACGTGTCAGAAGCGACTCGTACATCAAAGCCAGGCTGATTTAACTGGCCCTCGTGCCCTGTGTTCTCCCTCCAACAGGCGCCAGATCAATTGTCCATTCTGTTTTCTGGGGTCTGGTGTTTTATTTTGCTCCACTAAAAATGAAATACTTGTGTCAGGTCATTGCCTTTGCCTGAGAATGGTACCTCCCTGGTAGGAAAGCCACCTACAGACATTGCCCTCCAAGCAGGATAGCATTTCTTGTGACACATGCTCACTTTCCAATAGCTGAGCTAACTGGGAAAGCTGCTTCTGCCACGGACAGCAAGGCAGCATGATGGGTGGAATTTGGGATGGGGAACCGAGAGTCTTGATATAGACTCCAGCACCAACGTCAGCGGGGTCTTAAGACACTGCAGTGGTGGGTTTTCTGAGCCCTGAGTGGCCTAGTCAGGCTGGGAACATTTCTGTACACTACCCTGGCCCCAGAAGAAAACACTGTGAGAGCTGTTCTCCTAAACACGGGGGTCCACAAAACTTACCACACTCAGAATGGAAGCACCTCCTCTGGAGCTCAGCAAGAAGTGGCCAAGAGGTTCTGTCGTCCGGAGGGACTCTTGCTCAAGTTAAAATGTGTTAGAGGAAATCTGAGGAGGTGCCCTCATGCTGAGATCCTTCTGAGGCTTCCTGATGTGGCAGAACAGGTAGAGTCACTCCTCTCTTCCTCTCTTTGCAGCCAGAGGAGAGCCTGAAGACCAACACACTGCCCTGTCCTTGAAGTGCCTCTTTCCTTGGCACATCTCCCACAACAGTGTGATGGGCACAACCCCTTAACCCTTTGGTGATGACTCTGAATACTTATCTCAATTCAGTCCTAAGGTTCACAGGAAGTCGATTTTCTAATTATAAAACAGTAGTTAATCCAGCCAAAAGCTTTTAAATGAGAATTGTGATTTATTTGGCTGGCGTGTAGCTGTTCTGCATTAGCATAATTAAAAGGTACAGAGCAAATGAGCTTTTTGCACAGCCCCAACTGGTCTGGTTCAAATTGCAGCGAGGAGATGTATTGCTCGTTAACGTCTATCAGTATAGCTATTAGTCAGCAAAACTCCTTGCTTTGTATAATCTTACCAGGGGAAAACTTACACAGCAAATTCCTTCTTGTTTTCATGTGTGCTGGACCGAAGAAATTGGTTTCTACTCCAAAAATAACAGTGGACTGGTTCTTTCCTCAAGCTGCTGTGGATCAGGAGTGATTGTATTAGAAGCTCTGGGCTCATATGGACAGAAAAGCAGATGATGTTAGGAAAAAATCCAGCTTAATATTTCTGGTGCTTGTTTATTAGTGTCTAATGGATCATATCTATAAAAAATACGTAGCAGCGCATGTTTAATGTTAAGAAAACTCACTAAACTGGTAACATGGATACTCAACGTGGTGATTTAATTTCACCATTATTTTTAAGTGTCTGCCCTTCCTTCAGAACTGTTTTGTGATGCAGGATCCGTGCTAAGCAAGATTGTTCTATTCATCTCCTACCTTCATAATTAAACATTTCTGTCTTACCTCCAGCCTAAACTTGGTTATATTCAGCCTCTCCCATCCTACCTGTGTCTGCTGGGTTAAAAAGCTCTTTATTATTCAGTCTCTGACATCCCTATTGCTCTTTTAGATCAACTCCAGGGATGATAATGGCGTGATTGCTGGGTCCTGGGACAACACCTACACTAACGGTGTGGCACCTTCCGCCTGGACAGGCAGCGTGGACATTCTGCTGGAGTATTACAGTTCAAAGCAACCCGTGCGGTACGGCCAGTGCTGGGTCTTTGCCGGTGTCTTCAACACATGTAGGTATTGGTGAGAAAAGCTCCACAGGCTGTGTGGTTCTTATGTAACAGAGAGAGATTTTAGGTTAAACTGATTAAAATACTCCCTGGCTCTGTGGTGTGCAGGAGTAAATAGTAAAGATACGGGGGGAAAAAAAATAAAATACATGGCTAAAATAGATGGTCTTTAAATAAATCTTTGGCATCTTCTTCAGTTCGGCTGCTCTTCCACACGAATCTCTTAACTGTTTATTGGTTTGGTAAAATGTATTCAGTGACTAAGGAGGGTAAGTTTGGGAAAGAGAAAATGAGTCTTTTGGCACAGTCTGTGTTTCTGTTAGGAAAACTTAACCTGAACAGGGGGCTTGTTATCAAGACCTGAAACATGAAACTATTACCCCATATGGGATGTGTAGAATTATAGAATCATTTTGGTTGAAAGAGACCTTTAAGATCATTGAGTCCAACTGTTAGCCCATCACTAAACCATGTCCTTCAGCACCACATCTCCACAGCTTTGAAACCCTTTCAGAGATCACAGGCACTCCACCGCTGCCCTGGGCTGCCTGGGACAGCCCTGGACAACCCTCAAGGGGAAGACATTGTTCCTCAGCTCCAACCTAAACCTTCCCTGGCATAATCTGAGGCTGATTCCTCTTGTCCTATCACTTTCACCTTGGGAAAAGAGACTGGCCCCCACCTACAATCTTCTCTCAGGGAGTTGCAGAGAATGAGATGATCTCTGCTTTATCCTTAAGATATCCATAGGAAATGGTTAATTTTATTCCTGGTGCAGTGGGATAATGAGCAATCATCCACATCCATCCCTGGCACCATTGCAGGGGAGGTTGGCCAGGGCTCTGAGCACCCTGCTCTGGTTGCAGATGTCCCTGCTCAGGGGTTGGACTAAATGACCTTGAAAGGTCCCTTTCAACCCATTCTATGATCCAAAGAACTCAAGAGGTATCTACTTCATTCACTGCCTGAGGTCACATTGTCTGTACTTGATGCTCCTCAGCATTTGCACAAGACAATGAGTTTGAAAAGGCTCTTGCAAATGTTTCCTATGGATGCAGTTCCTCACAGTGGCTTTCACGGGCCACTTTGTCTTCTCTGCCCATTGCCTCATCTGGACTTCTGTAGCTCACAGACAGACACACTCACCAGTTCTCCCACCTTCCCCCCATGCTGGCCCTGAATCCCACTATGCAATATTTTGCCAGCAGGCCGCTGTGAAACAGGGGTGGTGCAGCAGAGGTCAGGAGCATGCTGTGTTAAACGGAGAGGTGTATTTATCTGGGGCAAAACTAGGCTCGGTTTGCTGACTAAGTCAAGTCAGAGACCTGGTACTTTGTACTGCTGCAAGGATTGCTGGAGTATCAAGTTTGTTGAGTGTTATGAAATGAAATGAAAATGTTGTCCAGTGGCTGATCTGATGCAAGGCCACTGACACGTCCAGCTGCTGACCACTGCATGGAGAGGACAGCGAAGGTCCTGACAGCCACGTGCAACTAAGAGGGTTGTTTGGAACTGATTCTGAGTCTTTCTCAGCTGCCAGTGTTTTATTGTTGTGACCAGTCCAGCTTCCCAAGGTTACTATATTGTACACTCTGGATACTCATCTGTTAAAAATGCTAAAACATTCTGAAAAAATGGTCATTAATCTTGAAATTGTCAGACAAATTATTTTCAATGAGCCCTGATGGCTCATGTGCTGGAAGCCTGGGAGGGCACTTGAATTAAGTTTAATCAATAGGTACATATGGTATTGGGTGCATCCAAGTAATTTGTCATCCAGGAACTTGAAATGAATGTGCAGCGTTACACTTTATTGGGAGTCACAGTAGTGACACTAATGAATATACAAAACCCAGCAGCAGCACGGACTGTTCAACGTTGCAGCATCAGAACTATTTCTAAATGGGATTTTTCAATAAAGCTGTTTTCTCTTTCCAAAAAAGCCCCACAAAACCTCTGCTCTCTGCAAAACCATGGAGGCTCCTAAATTGGAAAATAGGGATTTTTCTTTTCTCTTGTTTGGTTTTTTGTTTGGGCTGAGAGAGACAAAATATTTCATCGGGTGAAGCTGGTATGATGTGTCACCCTGCAGCCCCACTCCCTGCTCAGGGCCATGCTCTCTGCCTATTTATCAGCCAGGGAGCACCACAAACACAGGAGCCTAATGATGCTTTACTGACTTCAGATGCAGCCATAGCATTTCCACATTTCCCAAATTATCAAATGGGGAGGAAAGTCATCATTGCTGCATTGTGATGGTCTGAGATTAAAGGGGGGGGGGACGGACGGTGTTTGTTTAGTTGGTTGGTTTTGGGGTTTTTTTGGTTTGTTTGTTTTATCCCTTCTTTAAGATCCTTTATGGGAAGGGACTATTGCCTCCAAAATACTATTACTTAGTAATCAATATAAATTACATAATGGATTTTGTTCAGAATCTCTAACTCTGACATTTCAACTGCAAATAATGCAGCTTTCCCCCCTTGATAGCCATAATTCTCTGCTTTCTTCTATGTGTTCTCCAGATGCCTTCTGATGGCAAATGTCAATCAGGAAAACTCCAAATCAACCAAAAAGAGAGACTTTCTATTAATTTTATTTTCAGTACAGTCTCATGATCCTCCTGTGTTACGGATACTAGGAGACGTAATGCATTTTGTATTTCTTGCCAGCTAAAACTTATTTTCCTTTGTACCCCATTTGGTCCTGCAGTTGACCCATTGCACCCAGATTTGCCCTGAGGAGCTACAGTGAGGTCACTATGCAAGACTGTTCTAACATTATTGGTAATTAACTGCTTAGATTATGACCGTTGTACCATTACATATCTTCAATGCTCATCGTTTTGGGACCAAATAAAATATTTACCACATTCTATAGAAAGACAGCTAGGAGGGGTTACTTGGGTTGATTTGTCTGAGGTTTTCCCATTTCATTCCAGTTATTAATAGTTTCTCTCCTCTCCTCTTGTCATCCATGAGCACAGTCCTTATATTTGTCCTTCTCATCACACTTCCCTCTTTGCCACAGTTCTGAGGTGCCTGGGGATACCTGCAAGGCTCGTTACCACCTATTGTTCTGCCCATGACAACAATGCCAATTTACAGTTGGACTTCTTTCTGGATGACGAAGGGAAAGTGGACACCAAACTTACAAAAGACTCTGTCTGGTGAGTTCTCCTGGCAAACGCCTTTAATGTGTCAACTATATAAGCAGTAAGAAACAACAGCAATGTCTGTGGCTTATTTATTTCTCTGTGCATTAACAAACACTGCCAGCTTGTGTGAAACAGAATGAATGGATTGTTAGTAGGCTGACTAATATGAAGTGCTTGTCATGTAAAGAGACAAACTCTCGGGGATCCCACAATGAGACAAGAGGAAACAGCCTCAGGTTGCACCAGGGGAGGTTTACGTTGGATATTGGGAAAAATTTCTTCACAGAAAGAGTTGTAAAGCCTTGACCCAGGCTGCCCAGGGCATGGGTGGAGTCCCTGTGATCCCTGGAGGGGTTTCCAAGCCCCCTGTGGAGCTGTGGTGCTGAGGGCCAGGGGTCAGTGGTGCCCTGGCACTGCTGGGTTGAGGTGTATCACACAAATTGCTGAAATCCTACGACCAGATTTATAAAAAGAAAAATCCCTAGGAGCAAGAAATGGATTCTGCATATGCCTTTGGAGAAGACAGTCCTCTGTCTTGCTCCTCAAACTCTTACTGTCTCCTGTCTGACAGAAGTGTAGCAGATATTGATTATGTGCTCTGATCTGTAGAAATGATGTGTCGGTTACTGGGCCTCAAGCCTCTCCTCCTGAAGCAGGGAATGTGACCTCTACATTCAGGAGATGCTAGTTCTGCTCAGTGTTAATACACCCGATTTGTGTCAATGATACTGTCAACTCATCAGCATAGCTGCTCATCAGCGTGCTTCATTAGTAACTTCATCTCTGGCAGTCTTTATATTAAAGCTGTAACAAGCCCACACTGTGGTGGAGGAAATGACTGAGCCTGTTGCTATAACCTCTCTAATGTCATTCCCATAATCTGTTACCAAGAAGGAGTCTTAGGAAAACAACTAAGTTCATTTACATCTGTAGCTTGTATCACGGAATAGCTGAGGCTGGAAGGTACCCCTGGAAGTTATCCAACCCCCCTACTCCAAGCAGGGTCAGCTAAAGCATGTTGCTTAGGTGTCCAGTTGGGTTTTGAATATGTCCAAGGATGGACACTCCACAACCTCTCTGGGAAACTTGTGCCAGTGCTCAACCATCCTCACAGTAAAAAAAGTTGTCCCTGATGTTCAGACAGAATTTCCTGTGTTTCATTTTCTGCCCGTTGCTTCTTGTCCTCCTGTTGGGGGTCACTGAGAAGAGTCTGGGTCTGTTTTCTTCACCCCCAGCTCCCTGCCCAAGGATAAGATCCTATGGAGCCCTCCCACCCTCAGGCTGAACAGTGCCAGCATTCCTGGCCTCTTCTCATTTACATCCCTTGGTGTATCAGCCATTCCTTCCAGTTTTCTACATCAGCAAACTTCTCCCTTTCTCTTAACCTGATCTATGAAACACCTCTCAATCCATTTTTGACATTTCCTTTTACTTCTCAACCTCTTGTCTTCTCAGCTGTTTCCTGAGACTTCTTAATTCAGTCCTGGGTTTTTTTCCATTCTCTTGCAACAGGGCCAGATCATCCAAAATCACCCTTGCTCCACTGAAATCTATATGCAACTTCACACCAGCATTTCACCCTCCCATCCTACAGTTGCTTTTCTTTGGCTTGATTACTTTTGGAACTGCCTTGTTCATCCTTTTATCCTCCTGGTGCATTTATTAGTACATGGTGCACATAACCCTTTGGGCATGACTTAATACATTACACACCTCTTTTCATTTCTCCTCTGTGTCCTTTCTCTTCATTACTCTGTAACCCTCCATGGCAGCCCACACGCTGACTTTAAATGGCTTGTGTCTTAACCTTGATTTTATTTTTAATGTTTCTTATTTCTTTTCCTTTTTTTTTTTGTTTTGTTTTGTTTTGTTTTGTTTTTTAGAGGACAAGCTCAAGGTATTTATAATGATTTTTTAAATGTATTTCTCACTTTTATTTATAATCTCCTGAAAACTGGAAGCAAAGCTCTTTTACTTTATTAATATATCATTTCTATTGCCTTGTGCTACTGGAGCTGATCGGTCTTCAGGTTTTAAATACTCTCAGACTTCAGGGATACTTGGAGCCAGGATTTTTAGTCCAATCAATCTCTGTGTGTGGGGCTCCCTCTGAATGTTATCTGACACTTATTTATTTTTATTAAAGATCATCTTCTCCCTCAGGATAGGAAACAACAACAACAACAAAACACATATACAGAATTACACAGACTTTGCAAAAAGTTATTTTTATAAAGCTGGCCGGATTTGGGGCCATCAGTGCTGCCTCTGTCCCCTTACTTTGTTCTCCTTGTCTTTCTTAATGATGATATGAAGACACTTAAAGAATATTTCTCTTGGATGGGATTCAAAACTCACTGCCACTGTGAGGTCCAAGCAAACCAACATCAGTACCTCAGCAGAAACTTGCTTAAAGTCCCCAGGCCCCAGGGGGGGGTTTCATCCATGTCCAAGCCTGTGGAGAAAGCCCTTCTGAGACCTCTGCTCTCCCATGTACTTCCAGCTCCCTTTTCTCTAATTTCTCCACAGTGTTACCAGTGCCTCTGTCAGCCCCAATGCCTGAGTTTACCAGCTACTGAAAGGGCAGCAGCTGTTTCCAGCACACACCTGCCTCATAAGCAATATGAAGTACCCTTCCTAAATTGTCTTCCAGGCATAAAACCCACCTGGTCATCTTTTATTAATTTCCCCATCTCTTTGTTTAGTCTATTTGTAATTATCTCTGTAAATATTTAATGGTCACTACATTGATCCGTGCAGCCATTCTTGCTTTCTTTAATGTCTTGGGCTTGCTGTAGAATACAAGAACCACAGAATCACTTCAACAGATCATGGCTGGGGAGCCATCTCCTCGGCTCTGCTCACTTCTACCAGAGAGGAGGTTCTGCCACATTTTGGAGATGTAGATGTTGCCCTTATGCTCCTTTCCTTAGTGCTCGTGTGCTTTACAAGCGACGTCTCTGTTCACATTCAGCATCCTTCGGTGTATTTGTTACTCGCGTGGCAGCAGCCCGAAAGAAATTGCCATCCTGCTGCGCCCAGCGCTGCGCCAAGAGAAACCAGTAAGAAAGGTCCTGTCCTCTAGGATAAATGTAGACAAAACCCCCAGAAAAAGCTGCATTACCTAATTACAGAATTGGCAGAGAGCTGCCATTTTCCACACTGTTATCCCCCCCTTGGTTTTATCATCCTTCCCTCCCGCCTGCTCTTCGGGATCTTCTTTCAGAGAACACAAAGCCAGCAACACATCTGAGTTTGATTCAAAGCGAACCAGCGAAGGCTTCAGGGCAGGGATTGTCTCTCTCACGTTGGCAGAACAGTTTTCAAAAACCCACCTACCCCAAAGCACGTCCCCGTTCCCCGGCAGCCCTTCAGCAAAGCTCTGCGAGCGTGATTCAGCACCGACTACTCTCAGCAGCATCAAAAATTCTCTGAGTGTGAGGCATTTTCCTTGAATAATTCCTTTTTCTGTAGTGCTGCTTCATTAACTCTCCTAACTGACAAGTTTTACCCTGATCCAAGCTTTCATTTCCACTTTGAAATGTCTTGTTAGACAAGCCTCAGATCCTTCCAACTCTGCTCCATGGCTGCTTTTCACCTATTATTAATGAAATGGTCAGAGTTTAACAATCCCCATTTTAGTTGCTAATATCATTGCATGTACGAGGGGCTGTATCAGCAGCTACACAGATGGAATTTTATTCCTATCTGCTGTAGGACATGTATAATTTGCAAGCAAAATTGCCCCTTTCTCTACTGATTCCTGCTTTTCTTTGCAGTAATGAGATTCAAACACTTTTGCTGGCTTCCCTGCAAAGACCCTCTTCCTAGATGGCCTTTGTTTTCCTTGGTCGTGGTCTCCCTTCAGATTGCGTTGCAGGAAGTTACTACAAGATCTTTCTTTTTTTCTTTTCCTGAGCATCCAGCCAAGTCAGGGCATTTCAACCCTGAGCTCATAGATGAGCCACACTCAGAAGTTCACCTTTCAGCCTACTGTCTTAGGCCCTAAAAGCAAGACTTGGCCTACAGTGGTTGTAGGTGGGCTTGATGGAAAGCTGTATGCTTTAGGAGATCTGACCTCCTTCATTGGCATCACACACCAGGAGAACCTTATAAGGAATCCACAACGAGGATAGTCTTATAAAGCCTGTGCAGGGTCTTTCTCTCAACCAACATGAAAAGCAGCTGAGCGTGGTTGTTTTGAGCCATGAAAACAAAGCTACACCTGATACTTTGTAGAGCTGATTCTGAAATCGTTTTGGAAGAGGCATCAGAGCTTCAGTCTTGATAGTTACAAAGCAGCCCCTGCTTAATGGTTTGAAGAAGATGCAAAGCTTGCTGTAGCAGGCAGTCTAAAGTGGAGGTGTCTGTCTGGAAAGGGACTGTGGTTTGTGTAGTTTCATGTGTCCCAACAATCTCCAAGCACTGGAAAGTTGATTCTGAAGACATCTGCCTAGGAGAATTAAAAAGCTTCTTCAACTTGAAGTCAAGAAACTACAGTGAAAGATTGTGGCCTTTGGGTTTTAAGATAGGTACCAAGGCTTTAGATCTAAAAATCTATTTTCTAAAAAGAATCAACATTTTACTCCTCAGTTGGCAAATGTTGTTGAAGCAACATCAGGACATAAATACACAGGTTTGTTTTGGTCTCTATTCTTCTTTCCAAGAATTTAATATTCTGGTCCCATCTCTTGTCTAAGGAATTACCATTGCTGGAATGAAGCTTGGATGACCAGACCTGATCTTCCTGTTGGTTTTGGAGGATGGCAGGTTGTTGATGGGACACCCCAAGAAACCAGTGATGGTAATACTGCTTGAAGTCCTCCTTAGCTCTTTTTCCAATGCTTGGGTAACTTGTGGCAAACAATGAGCTGGTAATTGCTGAGCCAGAGGCACCATGTGGCCAGTGACAACTTTTTGCACCAAAATATACTATTTTGACATGTTTTTTAAGTAACTTAATCTCTCGCTTTATCTGTCTTCTCCCCATAGGTATGTACAGGTGTGGCCCAGCCTCAGTTCAAGCCATTAAACACGGTCACGTTTGCTTCCAGTTTGATGCTCCTTTTGTCTATGCTGAGGTATGTACTTGAAAATGTTTAGTGCATTGAATGATATCAGCGGGACCACAGGTGAGACAGAAGATTGGGCAGTTTATGGATTGAGAAGTTACTCTGTGTATACTCCACGACAAGGAAAAAATCTGATAACTATATTTTGGCATGCAGGCCAGTAGGTATGATACAACTCTAATGAATGACAGAGATTTCTCTAATCTCTGCTCACCAATGTAATAAGAAGAAAAAGCTATGTTGGCCTCTGATGGAACTTCAGGCTGTGGTCATTTATCCTTCCCAGATTCCAGCTATGCTGGCAAATGAGTCACTAGCTCTAGCTGCTCATCTTCACCCCTTGTCAGCTGTTACCTCTTTCTCAGGCTTGCCAGAAAAGCTGCTTGTGTTAAGGCTCCCTTGCTTATTTCAGTCAAAATGGATGCAGGGGTTTTAAAGAAGCCTTTTCTCACCGTGGTCCTTTTGGCCTGCAGTATGTCAAGGATAGGTCACACAGTTGGCTTGACTGGCAGGTCTGAGAGGGAAATATCTCCATGAAGAGCAAGAGGTCCTGGTCTGGTGTTTTAACCTCTTGCACCACCAGAGCTAGTGTGCCCAGAATTGCAGTAGCTGCAGAGCACGTCTCTAACTGAATTGTATTCAGCTTAGGACAGAAGAGAATAAAGATATTTTCTCTATGAAGCATTCCCCTCTCTGTGCTCTAAAGCTTTTTGGTGCAAGGAAGCTGTCATTGTGCTCCCCAAGTCCAAATGGGATCTCTGCAGCTCACTCAGTTTTACACACTCTGTCTGGAGTTCTGGAGCCACAAACAGTAAAATGCATCTAGTCATTATTGTAGCGTGTGACTAATTTTAGACATGGGACTTTGATGTAATTAGTGGGACTTCAAGTCAGCGTGTCATTGTTTTGAGGAGAGAGAGGCTGCCTTCCCTTCCCCTCTCTACTTCCACATATCTCAATCCTTTTTCATTTAATTTTATAGGTGAATGGTGATATTTTTTACGTAAGAAGGGAGAAAAATGGAACCCAGGTGACAGAAAATATTGACACAACCCATGTTGGGCGGTTGATTGTGACCAAGGAAGTTGGAGGTGATGGAATGATAGAGATTACTGAGGATTACAAGTTCCAAGAAGGTAACCTGGAATGGGGTAGGACCATATCGATGTAGATTTACCTCAGACAGAGCTTGGATGGTGGATTTACAAACCTCTGGCACTGAGGGAGTCTCATGAAAAGCTGCCAAGGTGCCCTCTGGAACTCTTTATTTGTAGCTGCATCCCAGAAACACTGCAGCTGCCTTGATGAGAGGACAGACTTTGCAACTCAGAAATGCATTGGACTGAGTGATCTGTAATGAAAAGAAAGGACAGTCATGGAGTATCTCAAAGCACTCAAAACAATTCAGGGCTTTCTGTATAGCTGTTTAGATATTTCTTACTCAGGCCAGGTATTTGCACAGAGTAGTAGTAGTGTGGGCCCATTAGTTGCAATTAAGATACACAAACTTATCTGATACAGCTTCAGCCTCTAACCCCAGCTCCCTTGGAAGCTGTGAAGTTCTCCTAATATTCACCACAGGAAGGTTCACTGTCCTCATCCACTCATTCCAGCTGCCACGAGCGATGGAAGATGCACCCTGGTGATCTGTGAGTGATCAGTATCCCTATTTCTTTTCTACATTTCAATTGTTTCTAGGCTCAGAGGAGGAGAGACTGGCTCTTGAGACTGCTCTGATGTACGGCGTTAAAAAGCAAATGACCCAAGATACCATCTATCAGCCACAAAAGGATGTGGACATGGAGCTCCAAGTGCAAAAGGCAGTCCTTGGCAGAGACTTTAAAGTCACTATAATCTTCAGGAACAAAAGTCACAACCACTACACGGCTACCACCTACCTTTCAGGCAACATAGTGTTCTATACAGGAGTCACAAAAAATGAATTCAAGAAACACTCTTTCACTGCAGAACTGGAGCCCTCTTCATGTAAGACCTGTGTAGTTGTTTTCAAACCTGCTAGCTTTTTCTTCTCTGTGTCATTCACTGTCACCAGTGTCTCTACCCATGGGTACAGGCAATTCTAGTAGCCAGGGGTAGCATAGTCTATTGAGCATCAGGAGGCTCCACTCCCAGCCCTGGCCCTGCTACCACTGTTGTTGAGAGCTGAGGTTGCTTTCTCCAGGTTGTTGCTCCCTGCATAACGCTGTCTTACACCAAGCTGCACATCTGGGAACTGTTCATTTTTCTTATTTAATACAAAAGAAAACAAAGAAACGCAGATATTAAGCCGCAAGGTATTGTTCTTCATACTCTTAGTCTCCTAAGAGTATCTCAGCAAGGAAAGGGAAAGTTCTGGTTCCCCAAGGTGTCAGTTACAGGGACAAAAAGGTGAATATCTTGTCTAAGTGGTAGAAGCTGACAAGCTCTGGGTGGGTTCAACTGCACACCTGGCTTTGGAGAACTGGGGGGGTTCAGGAGTTTGGATTTACAGTGATCTAAAAAGTTTATGTGTAAGTAAAATGTGCTGCTATAGAGCAGGAGCATTTGTCAGCACTGGTCAAAGTAGTGAAGAGGGATGTTCTCCCTTTTTATTTTCACATAACAAGTCCGTTTCCTGGCAGCCCCATTTGGAAAGTGGTCAGCAAGTGTTGAGGACCTGCTGCACTCCAAGGTGCTATGGAGCAGGCTGGTTGTAGATCTCTGTCTTCTCCAACGACCAGTGACTGCCAATCACTTGTTCCCCTGATAGGCTTGGGCTCTGGGGTCACTGCCTCCAGCTCAGCACAAGTGCTCTTATGGAGGCTAAGTCAGAGGACTTGAGTTCCCTACTGAGAGAGTCAGGAGCAATGATTTTGCCTTCTTGATGCTGCTGCCGTGCAAAAGCAATCTCTGCTGAGTGCAGCCGGAGAGGCAGGACTTTGGGAGGCCAAAGGATGAGCCTCTGATCTGGGTCTGGTGCTGGATCACAGCAACTCTGGCTGACCTCTGAGCTTTCTCCTCTGTCTTGTCTATCTCATCTCCGCTCAAGAGACACTGTGAGCCCTCTCTGCACAAAGAGGATGAGGTTTGTCTCGGTGAGAAGCCTCCATGAAACCACAGCTCCCACCATGCCATGAAAGAAAACCCTCTGCTTTCTTCCTCACTTTGAGAATCATCTGAAACTGCACAATTTTATTTGGAGCTGATTAAAGTAGGAGCTCCATAAAGTAGGAGTCCGCTCAAAGGGATCTACAGGTGAAAGTGAACAAAATTTCTACCTCCTGTCTATAACAAAGCCCTGACAGCTGCTTGCTGGTTCTTTCTAACTCCCCAGCTCATTCATGGGGGGTCTGGAAATGGGCACTGGGTTGTTCCAACACAGCCTATCAAAACACAGCGTGGGGCTTTATAGTGCCTTGCATCCACCACTAAATATTTTATCTGAAATACCACAAAACTTCTGGGGACTTGGCTAGGTACAGAAAAATACCAATTTCAACTGCTCAATCTAAATTCTGTGCCACTTCTCCAACAGGGAAAGATTCAGTCATCTTGTAGGAGATGTGCAAATACCTGCTTCCCTCTCTGGCTGTGATCTGTGTTTGGTTCCAGGACTTATGTCTGCTCTTGCATCAAAGGTCTGTGTAAGGTATGAGTACCTAAAACACAGCCCCTGCAATGCTTTGAGGCTCCTTCAGCTCCTCAGTGCAAGAAACAAAACAAATAGATGTTTAAGCATCATAATACATTTCTTTTTCTTTTTTTTTCTAAATTAAGTAAATGGCTTGTAAAAAGCTTTTTGAAACAGTGATGGAAACTCTGAATTGAGTGATGGTGAGTGAACACAGAGCAGAGAGTGGCACCTGAGAGCGCAGCAAGTATTATTCCACACGTGTACCAGAAGTATATCCCCCTCACTGCTTCTGGACAACGAGATGTGTTTTAAAGTATAACAGCCTTTCAAGGTGTCAATTAGCTTGCATCTGAGCTACATTCTTCAGCCTGGGGGGGCTTTGTCCCGCAACAGGACAAAAAACACGCACAAGTTACACCATATCTGATAGATGAAATGTGAACATGAATTCTTTTGCCTTTGCCTAAGAAAGGAGTACACATGGACTCATAATCGGTGTCTGAGGAGATGGGCAGGGTGATGGAAAGGTTTACTCAGGGACATGGTTTAGTGGTTTTGACAGGGCTAGGAATAAAGTTGGACTTGATGATCTTGAAGGTCTCTTCCAGACAAAACTATACTGTGAAGCAGCAGCATCATTTGTGACCACATGAGAGTAGTCTGTCAGGGGTGTGATGGGAGGATACCTTCTGAGGCACTCAAGCTGAGTCTGTAGGCTTTGTTTATGGCAAGAACTCTGTGTGTTTACACACACACACATATATATATGGAAGTAACACAACATTACAATACAAGAGACGTGTCAAAGGCATTCTTCCAGCCCATGCTGCTGAAAGAATGAAGCAAACTCCATTCTCAAATGGGAAGTGAATGCACAATTTTCAGAATAATGATGAAAGGAATGGTGTGGGTTGAAAACATCTTTGAGGATTTGAATAGCTTAAACCTTCCTGTGCCTTCAAAGGTGCTCTCACATCTACTCGGTTATATTTAGTTTCCTCTATTTTTTTTTCTACAGGCTGTAAGGCAGCTCTGTGGTGTGTCTCCCTCGGCTTTCCCACGTGCATCTTGCCCCCACAGCAAGGGTTAAGGAGATGGAAGTCTTTTATTTTTATTAGTTGGGTTTTTTTTCCCTGTGGTGATTAAATTTAAACAGAAAAGTTCCATTTTTTTTCTTCCACTGTAAATTTCAATTGTAATTAATTAATTTATTTACTTACATTGCACAGATGAGAAATACTTTGCCCGATTTATAATTTACAGGTTGGGGCATTATGGGAAAATCTCTTACAAGAGATACAGGGAAGGAGGGAGAGCACATCAAGTGAATTTAAGTCTGGCCTGGTAAATCCAGGTCAGGTGGTCACCAAGGGAATAGCTTTGAAACCAAATCAAGGAACTGGGTTTGATGTGAGAGGATCAAAAGAGTGGAAAAGGGGTGAATGTCATTTACCCGATTGAGTTCAATTATCTCAGTGTGTATGTCACAAATGCAATAGGAATAATGGATAACAGTAACAATCATAGTTAACAGATGGGAGATCTTGATATGTTTACTAGGCTTTTAATGAATGTTTATTAGAGGCAAGAGCTCCAGGTCTATATTTTCTGCCTGGTCACTTAGTTAGCAGGTCTGCTTCTCTGCATCACGTTCTCACACCATTGGTGGCCTGGGAATTGCAGTTCAATATGGTTAAAATTAATGATTCCCTACATCTCAACTGTCTAGCCCAGGGGGACGTGTTCCTTCCAATAATTATTGTCAGGGAGCACGTGGAAGCTCTCTGGAGGGCGTGCTGGTGACAGGAGGACCTTCCAGCTAAATATTGCAGGCAAGTCCAGTGTAGGACAAAGGCAGATAACCAGACGTGTCCTGGAGAGCAGGTGGTCTCCAGGTAGCCTGCATGGGCTCACACCCCACAGCAGCTGCTCTAGTGGCAACTCTCTGCCAGGAGAGGCAGAGAAAGCACAGGAATAAAACAAAAGAGCAAAGGTTTACAAGGTGGCACTCAAAAGCTGGTTTGGACTTTGCCCAGTAGCTGTTTATTGCTAGTCTTGCTTCTCACTTTGTGGCGGTGCCTCGAAACCGTCAGCAGTGACCTGGGCCCATGGTGACAGGCACTGGGCAGAGGCTGTGCACAAAGCCAGCCCTTGCCCCAGGGAGGTGACAGCCAATTTAGAAGGCAGGATAAGAGGGGGAATGATGAGGGAAAGAACTGAGAATAGCTTGGGTTAAAAAAAAAAAGCAATCGTTCTTTAGGGGTGAGCCACTTTTTTTCCAAGGCACTCGTGTAACTGGTACTGGCCATGATGGGAGGTGCAACCAGCTACTGGATTGCTTCACACACCTTTTTTCTTTCCTGTTTCTCCTCTCAGCCAGCACTTTCGATGTTGTGATCAAATCGAGCGAGTACCTGAGTGACCTGCTGGACCAAGCCTCCTTTCATTTCTTCGTGACGGCGCGGATCAAGGAAACGGGGAAGGTTCTGGCCATACAGAAGGCAGTAGGCCTGGAAATTCCAGCCCTGAGGATTAAGGTAGCTCAAGGCTGGGGTGGAGGGAGTTGAGGCTGTACCTTGAATACTGTGTTCAGTTTTGGGCCCCTCACTCCCAGCAGGACATTGAGGAGCTGGATCGTGGCCAGAGAAGGGCAGTGGAGCTGGGGAAGGGGCCGGAGCACAAGGGTGGTGAGGAGCAGCTGAGGGACCTGGGCTTGTTCAGCCTGGAGAGAAGGAGGCTGAGGGGAGACCTTCTGGCTCTCAACAGCTCCCTGACAGGAGGTTGGAGCCAAGGGAGGTCAGGCTCTGCTCCCAAGAAACAGGAGGAACCAGCCTCAAGTTGCCCCAGGGGAGGTTTAGGTTGGAGCTGAGGAACAATTGCTTCTCCAGAAGGGCTGTCCAGGGCTGTCCCAGGCTGCCCAGGGCAGGGGTGGAGTCCCTGTGATCCCTGGAGGGGTTTCAAAGCTCCACATGGAGCTGTGGTGCTGAGGGACAGGGGTCAGTGGTGTCCTGGAAGCACTGGGTTAACGGTTGGACTCAAAAGATGTTGAAGGTTTCTTCCAACCTAAATGATTCTATGAAGCGTGTGTATATATATAAATACACAAGGGTGAACAGGTATATTATATATTGCACTGAGTATCCCTACATTAAAGACTGAGACTGACAGCATCACCAGTAGTAGAGATCTGAAGAGATCTTAGTGGAGGAAGGAGGGGAAAAGATCTGAAAAAGCTGGAAAAACTCAAAGGATAAGAGAGGTTACTCACTCGAGTGACTCAAGTCTTTCTCTACTTCAGAAATCTGTTCTATTTAGAGCAACACAGCACAGAAGCCTCTTGCTGAAGAATGAAGGACACTGCTGCTGAGGTGAATCTGTTTGGAAAGCTCCTGCAGGTGTTATGGAAAGTTCCTGCAGACTTGGACAGGCAGCATCCATTTGGGACAGTGCTTTCAGGATTTCTGTGCTTTGCTGCCACTCTGTCAATGTTCTGACAGTGGAGTTCAAGCATTTCTGCAGAGGGTGGTGTGGTACTGTGAAAATGTGGGAGTGTGATGTTAGTGATAGGATAAGGACCCTGTGGCAAAGGCAGGACTGGGGTTTAGAGTTCTCAGTTAACTGGGCATCCAAATAAATTCCCTCATTTTCCAAAGTGCTGAGCCTTCACCTGCTTTGAATGATGTCACATGGATCTGCTTTTTTCCTAACAGAACACCTTTTCAGGAAGCTTTATATAAGCATGAATGCAGCTCCTTAATATTCAGGACCTTGAAAAAGCTCTGTTTATAAAACTTCTTCCCCCTGTATATTTATCTGACCCAATGTTTCTATATAATAATTGATGTAGTAACCACAGCCTTCTGCAGAAAAAAAAGTCTTCAAAAAAAGAAAGGTTGATCAAAACTACAATGAAATTTGCAAAACAAAGTCCACTCCATTTCATGGTCTGCAGACACATCACAATGATCTGAGCAGATTATTGGTATTTTCAAACAAAAGTGGTTTTGTTTACTGAGCATTCTAGAGAGGAGGTAAACAAGACAGATAAACTCTTCTTCAAATTCCTGTCTTCAATAACCAAATGTTAGAAGTAGAATTCTTTCAAGGGTGGTATAGAATCATAGAATGGTTTGGAAGGGACATTTAAAGCTCATCTGGTCCAACTTCTTGCAGGGAACAGGGGCATCTGCAACAAGAGCAGGGTGCTCAGAGCCCCGGCCAACCTCCTCTGCAATGGTGCCAGGGATGGGGCAGCCACCACCTCTCTGGGCAGCCTGGGCCAGGCTCTCCCCACCCTCAGCACCAACAATTTCTCCATCCTTACATCCAATCTAAATCTCCTCTCAGTTTAAATCCATCCCCCCTCGTCCTGTCCCAACAGGCCCTGCTCAAAAATCTGTCCCCGTCTCTCTGACAGGCCCCTCAGAGTCCTGAAAGGCTGCAGTAAGGTGTCCCATAACCCTACAGATTTCTTTATGGGGCATGTTATTATTATCAGCTTGCTGAGCATTGCCCTTTCCTTGTTTTGCAGACCCAAGGTGAGACGGTAGCTGGCAAAGAAATGTCTGTGACTGTGGAATTCACCAACCCTCTGAAACAAACCCTGGAGAACGTCATGCTGCGCCTTGAGGGACCTGGCATGCTGAGAACAATGAAAAAGGAGTTCAGGTAGGGAAGAGAGCTGGGAGTTTGTCCCCTGCTTGCTCACAGGAGGAAGCTCACAAGAAACGCTTGACTCATGCTGCGCTGAGTAGTTCAGTTCAGACGCTCTCTCCTTACCTGCATGTTCACTACGTAGGGCAGCTATAGGTCTCAACAGTCAGAAGTCAGGCTGCCCAGAGAGCCTGTGAGAGCATCTCATCTGCTCAGGACCAGCGTTGGAGGAAGGGGTAGTGGTTGTGGGTAGTTGCTAATGCAGCCTGAGTTTACTTTTTCATTGTATTGCTTTATTTTTAGCACTCGACAATAGCAGCTACGAGCTGCTCTCACAGACAGGCAGATTTATCCCACCCGTAAAGTGTTCACTGCCGCTCACGCAGGGCGTGCAAATCAAGTCCTGTGCTGCTTTTCAACGAGGCTTTTCTCCACTGGTGTTAATCGTGATCGTACAAGAGGTTCGGGTACCTCGGATGATCTTTGCAAAAGACACAAAATGTGTGTGGGGTGCAGCAGGGCAGAGCCTGCTGGGATGGCTGCAGCAGGTGTGCCACCCCCCTGCCACCCCCAAGTTGCACCACTGTGCAGAGCTGTGTTCCCAACACATAAGGAAAAGGAAAACCACTTTCATGATACCCAGAGCTGCACCTCATGCTGAGGCAGTGGGACCCGTACGCTGAGGAAGTTGTTTCCTAAACCCTTTATCCATCAGTTCGGTGCCTTAAACTCAACGTTAGCCAGTTCCATGATACGCAACTGAGATCCTCGGAAAATTCTTGCAGCTGTCCTGGGCAAGCAAAACAATGTCATCACTATGTACCTGAGCTGATGGTCCCCGAGTGTGTGCAAAAGGAGTTTGAAAAATCGCCCGTGCTTCAGCAGCTGCATAAATTGTTGGCTTTAGCTGCAGCTACGAGGGGAGGTCTGAGCCTGACTGCTCCTGGGCCAGGGATAAAAAGATCAAACCCAGTCTCCAGAGCAGAGCTGGGTAGAAAAATGACTGCGAAAGGGCATCACACCCCGCTTGCTTTGTGCACGTGGTATGTCACGGGCGCTGCTCAACATGACTCAGCACAGTCCACACAAGCTGCACAGGTTGCAGCAGCCACTGTCGTTGCTGCCCGGCCGTGCCAGCCTCCCCTGGTGTCCTGCACCCTCCTCCATCTGAAAGCTGTCATGGGCTGCTCTCACCTTCAGAGGTGCAGGAGTTGTCAGGTGCATCAAAGGCACAGGAGTTAGGGAGAAAAATGACTCATGGAACAGACGTCATTTTCCTTTGAGTCCCTGTTTTACCCCTTTCAGTAGTGCCCTTGGCATCATTTAAAAGGGAAATGGATCAGCTTAATCATTTTAGGATTTAACTCCCCTGAGGTGAATGAAGGCTGCGGGTTATACACACAGAGGACAGAGCAGGGGGCAGTTGTAGTTTATTTAAATAATAATCACATTTGCCCCTATGCATTCAGAGTGATAAATGGCTCCAGTGTGGTGATGGCTCAGCATATTACACAGAACCATTCATCACCAAATTCTCTCCCAGGAAAATCAGATTAGGGTGGCTTTACTCCATGTGCAAAGAGAATCAAACCTATTCCAGCCTTTCCCCACCTTTCCACTGCTTCCCTGCCCATCAGAGGCTGTCACATATGGGATGTGGCTTTTGCAATCCTTTGTGGGGATGAGGCTTTTGACCTTTCTGTATTTTGAAGGGAGCTTTTCTGTGTCACTTGAGTGACCCCACAAAGCAGGTGTGTGTCTTCCAGATACAACATTATTCTGGGAATGAAGTGGCCTAGGGGCTTCAGTCTTGACCATTTATAAAGACTATAGATATATAGACATCTAACAATTAGCCTCAGACAGATGAGGAGCGTGACTTATGGAAAAGCCTCTGGCAGCAGCAATTCCTACATGGGGCATAGTCTTTGCATGACAAATGAGAATTAACCAGGCAGTGATGGATAGTGGTGAAAGGATTTTAGCCAGGCATGCATTCACACTAGCAGGTCACTCACTTTGGGTGTTTCTACATGTCAAAGCTCAGCTCATGATAACATTTGTTAGGGAGGAGCAAGTTGGTTTAGAAGTGGGATAGTGGAGAAATAGGAAAAGGTGGGTTTAGTTTCCCAGAACTGCTGTTGTCTTCCTACATACACACACACATATATATAATATATAAATATATATATGCGTGTGCAGAGGTGATAGGACTATAAATCAGAGATGACAGTGCTGTGACAATGTGGTCTGGAAACCTTCTTATTTTTAGAGAATCTGCCCCCCAGGTGCTCCAGAATGTAGATTCAGCCTTGCTGCAGAGCAGACCTGTATAATACCTTCTTCCCTTTCCATACAGATAATCCCTTGCACATCCTTCCCCTAAACTCTCAATTTAAGAAGGTATTTAACCTCGTGCAGCAATTGAAGTCATTGCTTTATCGTGCTACCGTTTTAGTGGGCAGGCCAGCTGAAGAGAACAGAGTATCCCTCATTAAGAACATAGATAAAAAGAGGGAAAAACCCTTGCTGGAAGCAGTCTGCACATGCTCACACCAAAAATATAATCTTCTCTGCTTTTTGTTTTCTAAAAGTGGATACATGCCCCAGGGTACCTATGACTGTATATGCAAAATGCTGTGCAGGGCCATGTGGAGGTGCCTCAGCTGACCTCTCAGGAGTGAGAATACCCTTCATTTTAGCAGGGGCAGACTTGCGCTGAAACAAATATTCAGGTAGGAGCATCCCAGACTTGCTCACTTAGAGCTAGTTAAGGTTTCTTGTCTTGTGGTCTGGGTGGACGTTTCTGACCTGACCCTGACATAGGGCACAACACTGGAGAGCCAAATCCTCCCAGAAGAGAATTTGAACACGAGACTGAAGTTCAGGCTTACTCTACTCTCGCTTTATTTGGTTGTTTTTAGAATACCATAGCCACGTGAGATGAAAACACTGGCTAAATTCATAATCCTCTTACTTAATGCTGAGGAAAAGAGCATTTATTTCTTTAAATAGCTCCCCACTATCTTACCTTCTTCGCTGGTTCCTTTGGAGCAGCTGTATCCTGGCATCCCCCAAACATAATCAATCAATCAATACCAGCCTTCAAAATCTGCACACAGAACGTAGTGAAGGCACTGAGAAAACACAGAAACCCAATGCTTGAGGCTCTCCGTGCATCTTAATTGTAGCAAGAAATTGAAAATCAGGAGTGGCGCAGAAGACTTTATAGTATGAGTTATCAAGAGTCATACATAATGTAAGAGAGTGACTGCTAACAGCAGGGCTCCCGAGAACACTTTGACTTATTTGTATGGACATGAAGAAGTCATCTGGAGAGGCCAGTGAGGAGATCTGCTGATGTTACAGCCATGGCAGGGGGGTTCGGGTAGGAGCTGGCAGAGGGGCTCGGCATCTCATCAGTGCTGCCTCAGTTTGTGTGTGACTGCCCTGGATGCCATGGAACAAGCACTTATTTAACCATTTCAGGAATCACTAGCAGGCTACAGGCGATAATAAACAGGTGAAATGGAATTATGAAGTAGAGAACAATATCTGTTAGCTATGAAGATGATCATTCTGAAGATGATTGTGAGAGGAAGTGACAGGAGGCAGAACAAAATGGATTCGTTTGGGAAATTTAAAATTAGCCTGGAGGAAAGGCTAGAAAAGGCTTTGACAGAGTCAGTGCTGAGAGGAATAGAAGATGGAGGGAATAATTTATAGGACATTAATGAGAATGAGTGAAACATAGAAGAACTGAGATGTCCACCTGCAGTTTCTCCAGTTGTGGGTCAGGTTGAGAGCGCTGGCTGGCTGATCACAATATTGTTACTTTCCTTTTTCCACACAGGCAAATCCCAGCAAACTCCACCTTGATCTGGGAACTAAAATGCTTCCCCAGACAACCAGGGTTGCGAAAGCTGATCGCCAGCCTGAACTGTGATGCTTTGAGGCACGTGTATGGTGAGCTGAATGTCCAGATTCAGAAACCATGACCCAAGGTGCTGCCTTCATCTCTCCACATTCTATCACATCGAAGCAGGGTGGGGAAAAAGATAGAAATCTGCTTGGTTTTAGTTTGGTTATCCTTGTGCTGAACAAAATTTGGTAAGGAAAATCAGGTGGTAAGATTAGGGAGAGCATCATAAAGCACCTGGATAATGAATGATTTAAAATTAGATATATGTAATTAAAGGCAATTGTAGGCCATATTATTCCTATAGTTCACTTGCATTTGTGGTTGTTTGCATTAATTCTGCAATTTTTCATCTGAAAAGCTTTGTTCACCAAAGTAGCCTGAATTTGAGTTTTAATAAGGCCTGATACTTCACTGAAAAGGAAAAAAAAAAAAAAAAAAAAAAAAAAAAGAAGAAAGAACACAGTGTTATAAATTCTTAGATTGAATTACACAACACTGTGGTAAGTCGTTCAGGCTGCAATAAAACCAGGTATTTCTAGCTAAAGGGATTGCTTTATCTAACACTGTTATATTTTTCCAGCTCATGGAGAGATCACTTTGCTGGAAGTATCTCTCAAGGATGTGTTATCTCCAGAATATTCCCAGCTCCTTGTTTCCCTGTGTTTTTTCTCCTACTCTTTCACATGTGCAGGCACCCACCCACACTCACGCCCGTATTTCATGCCCTCATCCCACCCTGTGTGCTGACAATACGCTGTTCCTCTCCTTTGCTTGATGAAAATCCAGAGTTTTTCATGCCCCTGCTGCAGAGTGGGCAGCCTGGGGGTCTTCTCCTGTCAGCCCTACAAGCTTAATACCACTGTGAGGGTGTGGGAGCCTGTCCCAGGCTGCCCAGAGAGGTTGTGGAGTCTCCTCCTCTGGAGAGATTCCCAACCCGCCTGGACCCTGCGCTGCTGGGCCCCCTGCTCTGGGTGACCCTGCTGGATGGAGCAGGGGGATGACACCAGAGCATCTCCAGAGGGCCCTGCCAGCCCCACCATGCTGGGATTCTGGGATTCTCTGATATAAACTTGCTTTCCAGTTCAGATTTTTAATAACTACATTGTAATAAGAATTTAAAATAAAGCGAGTCTGATTGCACTTGTGTCTTCTGTTATGTATTTGGATCAATCTCTTCTGCACAGCAGCACTGTAGACACCACTTGCTGCATCTTAATTGTAAAAGTTAAAAAATTCTCTCCTGAGCAGTGCTAATAAAGGTTCCTTTTTAGGTGCTGAGGGGAAATCCCTATCTTCAGTTAAACAAAACAAACAAACAAAATAATCACAGGCTCAGTTTAACTATTTACCTTTGTTTTGCCTTGTTTTAACAACTGACTACCTAATGCAGTGGCAAAGGTGGCAATTTCCAGAGCACACCACAGCACCAGCTAACAGAGTCCCCAGATTCCCCTGGAATTTGCTTATCATCCCAGAGCCCAGTATGTGGTCAGTGTGCTCCTAATGAAACCTTTCCCCCATCCCACTTCTGAAGCATGCTTCTCTCAGCTGAATATTTCAAGCTAAATATTTCAGCCTAACTCATTAGGCTGAACGATGTTCACCCAGAGACAGAAAGTATTTTTATTGACAGTTTATAGAAGGATATATTGAAGCAAAGAGAAGTGATGGCTGGGAATAGAGGGCGGGGATATCACCAGCCTTTGGCATCACCAGCTCACACCCTACAGAGCTGCTCACTCACAAAAACCTAAGGACAAAAGGAGGATGGCCTCTAGGATTTCAGCCACTCTTCACCTTGGTGATGGGCTGTCGCACGGATCAGGGGTAAAACCTGACTGAAGGAGCAGTGAGTGCTGTGATAGCACTGTGTACACACAAGAAATAATCAATCAATAATAAGGTCAGATTGGCAAACCCAGATCTGGAGAATCTTTGAACCTGAAAAGGGTTGGAGTTCAAATTCTTCAGCTGAGGGTCTCTTTTGAGTGGGGTGAACTTGTGTCCTCAGCCATCACATCTCAGAGATGACCTGGGGAGGAAAAAGTCCAAACCCAACTCTCTGTTCTCACAGAGCCCACAGTCCAGCAGCTCAGAGCAGCCAAAGTGCAAACAAAAGTCTGCACTCCCCTCCTGAAAACGCACCTCGTTTGTCCTCAGCTTGTTACACCCAAGCTACAGAGCAGGTTGCTTCAATTCTCATCAGTCTGTCACATTCAAAAGCTTGTTATGTTCAAAAGGTAACACACCTTACAGGCAGACCTAGGAAGATCAGGTGGTCAGTCTTGTTAAAATTAGTCTAATCAAAGAATTATTATTAGCTGAGATAATCAGGATGGAATTACATTCTTCTATTTTTACTACAATGATACTAACAGAGTCCAAATGATATCAGGTAAAACTGACACACATAAACTTTCTAGCACAGTCCCCTTTCTCTGCTTTGATATGAGCCACTCCACTGTCCCTCTGAAGTCTTCAGTCTAGAGTGGGGACATGTGTAACATTAAGTCCTCAGTGTCCTGGGTCCTCCACCAAGCAGAGCCTGATATTGGTGGGGAGAGTTCCTCTTTCTTCTTCCTGGGATAAGCACAGTGGAAAAATTCCTTCCTTCTCTCCCTCTGACCCATCAAAGGTCACTTGTATGTGATGAGTACTACACTCCACAGCTTGTTCTTTCTTCGTTGGTTCACAGCTCCACAATAGATCCACATTTGCTGTACCTGATGCATTTTACAGCGTTGGGTGATTGCTGTTTGTTCTCCTTTGTTACATCTCAGATTTGCCTACCTGCTCCTGTTGCACCCTTTGATGACCGGTAATTAACCACGGATGAGCTATTCCTAGCCTGAGGCCTCCAGCATCATCCTGCACCTGCACTGCCAGGGCCCAGTATCATCCCATGTTGATGAACATTTGTGCTACTTTTTATTTGGAGGTCATAAATAGTTCATTCTCCACAGAATAACTATTACTGTCTCCTAGTTACGAAACAGATTTCTAACAGAAGACATTTCACCGTGCAACTGGATAAAGCAAAGCAGAAGCTAAAACAAAGTCAGTGGTAGACATCGGGTCATTAGCTAATTGCTCTTACATATAAATGAAGCACAAAAACCGTCCTGATGTCAAGTCCTGATGCTTGTGCTACCAGCTTAGCACCAAGCTGACCTTTCACAAGCTATAGCAGCGTCTTCGTGGAACAAAACCAGAGCATGGGAGCAAGCATGGGCTTTTCTAGTGATAATTGGTTTGAACTGAAACTAATTAACCAATCAATGAGCTGCCAAATGGGTCACACCCGTGGCCCTGCCCTTTTCTCCTGCCGGGGACTTAAATACTGCCTTTGGCTCAGCTTGCGGCTTTTCTGCGTGTCCTTGATGTCTCTGAGGATGAAGAGCCTGTGGCTGGCTTCTGAACTTGAGGGAAGGTGCAGCGGAGGAAGCTGACCAGGTCAGAAGGGGTGGGGAATGTTTCTGAGTTTGTCAATCCAAAGGTAATGGCTCTATTATGAAAGAGGAAAGCTAAAGTACCCTGTGAGTGTTGGTGGGAAGAGAGGGCTTGTCCTGTCTGTCGGACCTGGCGCGATAGCTGACCCTGAGTCGGGATGTGACATACATGTTGGAGGAATGTATATTGGAATAGCACCTGTAATGGAAGGATGTGCCTGAGAGAAGCTAGGAGGGTTTGTCCTGGATTTACTTGGTGTTAAAGGCAAAGTTGAATATGGAAGGAAGAAAGAAAGCAAGGACTGCATACTAAACAGAGGAAAACATGGCTAAAAGGGGAAGACTGTGGTGGGGGGAAGAGAAAGCTGTATGGGAGGAAGGCCCTGAGGCTGTGTTGCCTAATGCAGGGAATTGACCCTCAGTGGTGGCAGGAGGTGGATCTCCTGGCCGTCACTAGAGCTGGCAGCACAGGGGTTCCTCTTCTCTGCGAGTAAAGCTGTAATGTTATAGCCTTCCCCCCAACATCACCTCTTTGAACCTGCACCCAACTGTGGCTAAAACAAATTCAACCCACCCCTGGTTACAAGCTCTGTGCAGTCAAGGTTTGAGGTGTTTTACTCTTCTGCATGTATTGATTCATGAAATCCTTCTCTCTCTCTCACACATCCATCAGTGTTACTACCCATAAAAGGACCATGGATCTTCCTACAATAATTTACTGCTAAGGAGTAGGGCATAAACATTCGAAAAAAGCCACCTGATTTTTTTTTTCCTGTTACTGTGTAGATTCCTAGAGTTCTGAGATGTTCTTAAATGTTATCTGCATTCTGCTCCCTTTCAGAGGAAGGTTGTCTGGGTGACAGTGGCTGTGTGGTGCCTGTCAGGTTGTTTTATCTGATTACAAGTTTCCTCTGGAATAATAGTGAAGTGCTGCTGTGAACTTCAAACTGAACAGCTGACACCTCATGGAATAAGGGGTAAACCTAGTGAGCTGTGACTCCCCTTCAGTATTCTTCAGCTGTATTACATTAGTAAATTTAACAGGAGCAGGTCTGTGGAGTGAAGCTACTACTGCTCATGCCGTTACAAGTCACAAGCAGACTGTATGCTGTGAGCAGCTCAAAATGCACTTTCAGAAGTAGTGGTAGGAACTCTTGATAGTCCAACTTTAAGGAGGGAAAAAAAAAATATCCATTCTCCTACAGGTCTGGTTACTTATCAGCAGGAATTCCTGCTGCCCCCTAGACTGCTCTGGTTCGATCACTGCAAGTACCTTTCTGCTAATCTCACTGTAGCTGGGCTTGTGATTGTAACCAGAGGCATTTTTTGGGAGCTTGTCTCCTTCTAACCTACTACAACTTGCATCACTAGTGATGTGCACTGGCTCCAAACGCCCTTTGCAGCTGTAAAAGTTTAGCCTGCTGCTCACTTAAGTTTGTTGGTTTTCTTGTCCTTTATAAAGTAAACTCAAGATAAATTAGGGATTGTTATCAAGATGATGTTCCAAAGCCTCTGCTGCCTAAACAGTTTAGTTTATAGGAAGACATTTTCCTGTGCTAAGATAATATTTGCACAGGGCCATTATAAACCCCACTGCAACATACTAGTGAGTTATTTTCTGCCTTTCAAAGTAAGGTAGCCACTGTTTTTGCATTATAAAACAATCCTTTGTGCTGGAATCAGCTAGCTCTGGAGGAGCTTTTAACTAATAAAGCCTATTCCCAAAGCTCTGTTGGCCTCATCAGTGTTACTGGTGCCCAAGAAAAAAGAAAATGACTTTGTTTTCAGAGACACTTTGCATTGAGGAAGTGTTAATTAAATTAATTTGCATCCAACTGTGGTCACAACCAAAGGTGTGAGGTTGGGCAAATAGGAGGGGCTATTATTTTGAGGAAGAAAACCTTCAGACTGTGGAGGGTCAGAAATAAAAATTAAATATTAAGTGTCACCTTGTTGTTCTAGTGAAGCTGTGTAGCATCAGGATGTTTTTGTAAGACATCTGTTTGTTGGGGTTTTTTGTTTCTTTTTGGGGTTGTTTTGTTTTTTTCTGGGAAACAGCATTTAGTTTCAGCCTTTCGTTAGCTGGACTTCCAAAAACCTACTGAGCTAATGGACCAGGTGAAGATACTGTTCATCTTTGTGGGACTTCACCTCTTTACCAGTGAGGACAAAGATACCAGCTGCTTCTCTCTCCATCATGCTTTCCACAGCTCCTTTAATCCCTAGTTAGCCTCTGGAGTGGTCCTGAGGCCACTCCAGTCTGTACCATGGGCTTTGCCAATGCTTCTTTCTCTGAAGTACAGTTGTCACAGAGGTCCCTGCCCAAGCTCCCCACGCAGCCCCAGGGCACACACTTGTACCCCCTCCATGAGAATTCTCAGCTGGGCTGGAGCCTGTTGGGTTTGGTGCTCATTTGCTGGGTTCCTTGTGCTAGTGCCTGTCATACACAGAGTGCTTGCCTGTGTTTTAAAGACCTGTTTACATCTTAAAAATAACTTTTTAGAAAACAATTCTGCTTTACCTTCTCCCCTAAGCCAGACAATTCACTTGTGTCCTGGGTTATAGCTGTATCTCTTCCTTGTGCTTTCCTAATAACAGCAATGGTATTTTTCTGGGGAAAGCTCCTTGCCTATTAACCATTCCTCTTCTTCTGCAGCTTATTTCCTCATTGGGATCATAATTCTCTGCAATATCCTCATCGATTTCTTCTGGAAATGTTAATAAAACTTAGTTCTTTCTACACGGTGATCTGTAAACGTAAACTGTCAGGCTTTTTGGAAGTGACTAGTGATTTTTGCAAGCTCAAACTGAGATGCTGCAGGAAAGCTTGGGTTTTCTTTCCAGAGAATGTTCCTCTGCCTTCTGAAAATAAGCTTTGCTACTCTAAAGTGGTTCAGGTTGGATGCCCATAATGGGTGCCTGCTACCAAGTAACTGCCACTCACCAGCCTATGGGCCGGAGTGGGGAGCCCTGTGTCTAACCCAGCGCCCTGGGAACACCCACAGGGGTCTCTGCCAAGGCAGTGCTCCCAGCCTCCTCTGCTGCTGCCATCATTGCTGCACGAGTCTTTGCGAGGCTACCACCCCAACCTGCCCACCCCCTACACACAGACACCTTCTCATTCTCCCATGCAAAGCCTCTCACACTTAACTTTCAGCTGGTGAACCTGCCAGCAAGGTTCCCAAACAGATGGCAAGTCTCGCGCATGAGAAAAATTTCTATTTCTAGCCCCATTTTGTAGAACACAAGAGCTCTGGGTGAGGCTTGCTCATGGTCTTGTAATGAAGTTACAGAGCTGGTCTCAGCAGATGGATGCTTGGACTTCCTAAGCCCCTTCATCCAGCCTCAAGACCAGGGTGGGACCTTCTTTCCTGCCAAGATCTCTGCTGCTCTTCCAACCAGAGCTAACTGGCCAGCCCAAGAGTGCAGGGCTTTGGGCAAGCCAGTAGTCATGCCTTAGAAGACTGAGTGGCCACAGGCTGTGAGAGATGATTTTTCAGAGTGTCTGACCAGCCCTGGGTTTCACACCCCTGCATTAGACTGCAAACATGTAGCACAAAGCCGCCTGGAGAGTACAACGAAGGACAAGTCTGAAATGGAGAACTGGGCTTTCCTCAGATTTTCAGGCTTTGCTTTTGTTCTGGCTTTTTGGCATGTTGAGATGGTCTTGCTGTCAAGGGTGGTGGTCCCTTTCCCTCTTGGAAAGGGAAAAGTTGTGGGCACTGCACAGCGGAGTGACATTTTGTGCTGTCTCCATTGCCTGGGAAGATGGACAGGTGATGGTCAGCTTTGGAAACCAGTGAGAGGAGGTCCTCAGTCCAGGGTATCACTGAGACTCTCAAAAAGAAGGTGGTTGTCTACCACCCTTGGTGGTGAAAGACTGGAATGTGTTGGCTAGAGAGGTGGTGGCTGCCCCATCCCTGGCACCATTGCAGGGGAGGTGGCCTGGGCTCTGAGCACCCTGCTCTGGTTGCAGATGGCCCTGCTCCCTGCAGGGGGGTTACACCAGATGACCTTGAAAGGTCCCATCCCACCCAGACCAATCTGTGATCCTCTGTCCTTGGCCTCTCTGTACAGCCTGAGTGGGATGAGAGAAAAGGAAATGTAATGTCAGAGCTGGGAGAGACTTTCCTACAGCCCAGAAGAGACATCTTCCATTTCCTGAGGCCTAGAGCACAGCACTGTAGATCTGGAAAAGAGTGGATTGAGAGTTGAAGGTGCAAGAAGCTGCTGGGTGAGCCTAGAACTGAGGTGTTAAAGATCTCCTGGGTAGGCATGACACACATTCTTGATTGCTTTGGCCACCACAGGTAATGGGTCTACTGGTTGCACAGCCAGAGAGGGAAGGGTTGTGCCACACCTGTACCATGGTGGTTTTGAAGCAGGTGTCTCGTGGGAGTGAATCCTTCACAGATGAGGGTGGTTTTTTTTTTCCCTGAATCTGTTTTAATAAATCAAGAAAGAAAGCATATTCTGACCAGCAATTCCATGTTATTATTTCAGCTAACTGTGAACTCTGCTACTATTTTGGCTCAGCCACCTGCTCACAAATCTTAGTTTGTTGCTAAGTGTCAAAATATCCTAAATCAGAGCGGGTGTCTCAGCTAGCAACCAAGCAGCAGTAACACTGATGAGTCTGCAACATGATTTACATAGAGGATCTCAGTGCCTGCTACTATAAGAAGAGCAGCTATAGAGACTAGTGGGTCTGCGTGAGCATAGACATAAAAATCTATCATGACTCTGGTCACTCTTTTTTTAGAAAAAAAAATCAGGAGATTTAGAACATTTTAGCATCATATCTCCCCTCCTGAATTACTGAAACTTTATATTCATGCAACATACTAAGTCTGAACTCAAGTCAGTGTTTTCCAGACACATTGCAGAAATAGTTTTTGGACTTTGTAGGACTTTTTTTGTTTTCCTGGCTTAGACTAGAAATGACTGTTTTGGCACAAGACAAAGCAGAGGTACAGGTAATTTTGAAGTGTTTGATTCTGGAAATGCTGTGGTCAGCAGGTCAGGATTTGGCTGTTGGCATGTTTGGATTCTGATATTGGGCTGCTTTGCTCTCCAGCCACCAATGATGGGCTGCAAAGCTCATGAACATTGCTGGAAAGTGTTCACACATGCAAAGGGGAAGAGGCTCCAAACATCCGAATGCTCATCAGCAGTGACTCAGAGACCAGAAGACATTAACTCATCACAACACAAACCGTGAGGCTGATTTTTGGTATGGTGCTCAGAAAGATAGCTTCAGATATAGCCCCCAGTGAAATAAAGAGTTTTAATAATGCAAACTCATCCATAAAAAGCCTTACTGTAAGAACAGGAAGCTAATTAAAATACATCCACTACATCCTTTCTCCAGCACCACGTGATGTACAGTGCAAAGGTATTTAAAACAACTGTACTTGGATATAGTGTAGCTTGGGAAAGTCCTGAAAGGGCATAATTATAATAATCAGTGCAGTAATGTGAGATGAAACTTTGTATTGTAACTAGAGCTACACCTTAATTCAAAGGGTTTCTCTCTGAAGCAGAGGCTGGAAATCCAGGTGGTTTTGCTCTCTGAGGCTATGGCTGATAAGCACGTGAAGCAGCAGTTCCTCCACTTCAGATGTCGAAGGCTGGTGGTCTGTCAGACCCACATGCAGCACTCTGTGTTCTGGTGAAGAGCTGGAGAAAGTGCACAGCCTTCCTCAGCAGAGAACTGCTCAGTCATAACAAAGTCCTCAGTACTACCCACATCCATTAGGCAGAGTTTGTAACACCAGGCAGAACAGCAACTGCCTAAAATTTTCATGAACTGAGATACAGGTCCTTGAGACATGAATGGAGAGAGAATCAGCAATGTGCTTGTGATGATGAGTCATGGGTTTAAAGGGATGCTGCCAGGTAAAGATTTCTTTTCAGGAGCTACTCTTCCTGCTTCAGACCGTGAAGAATCTAAAAGAGAATTAATAGTTCTTTTTCCTTTTTTTTTTTTCCTCCCAGAGAGAGGATTTTGGTGAGGGAGGCTGGCAAATCCAGGGGGGTTGGTGGGGCAGGGACAGGAGAGTCTGCTGTGTGGAAAGAGATGGGGCAGAGAAGGGAAACTATTGGAAGGGATGGAGTTGGCAGTGATGGAAAGCGAGAGGCATCTCGGGGGCAGGCAGCAGCATAGGTGTTACTAGTTAAGGTGCAGTGATACAGGAGATCATGGAGACAGAGGGCTCTGGTGTATGCACTGGTAGTGTCAGGTGATGCTCATCCCTTGTGGGAATCACGTTCATCTTGAGCAAGGGCCTGCTGCCTTCTGCTGCTTGGGTTGTCATGCTGGGTGCAGAGCATTTGTTCAGAGACAAAATGGTTATGTTGACCTCCTGTAGTCATATCACAGAATCACAGCCTGGTAGGGATTGGAAGGGACCTCTGGACATCATCTCGTCCAACCCCCTGCTCCAGCAGGGCCACCTAGAGCAGCTTGTACATTTAGTTGCCTTCCTGACAACACCCACACATTATCCTCTGAGACATTCCTCGGGTTGGGACCCTCTTCATGAACTCTGTTTTGGTCAGTATCTGGCACTACCATGTTGTGCTCCCCGACTCCTCGCTGGAAGACGAGCGGAGTTCCAAGGCTCCATCAGCACAGATTAAGGGGCAGGGGGAACCATTTGCAAATACTGATGTCATTGCCCTCCCTCTTTCTTAAGTCCTGTTTTCACTCCAGCTCCCTAATAAAAAACATTAACCTAAAAATAACATACTAAAGACACCTGACACGGAAAACAATCTTCACTCCAAAGCTGCGAGATCTCAGCAGCTCGTGGAGCCCGTCAGCAGGTCAGCACTGTGACTGAGGTTTGTTAGCAGGGCTGACAAGGTTCTGCTGGTACCAAATCACACAGTTTCTAATTTAGAGCCTCTTATTAACAACAGCCCCTTTGTTTTGCTTTTTTTTGTTTGTTCATTTGGTTTTGTTTGGTTTGGGGTTTTTTTGGTGTTGTTTTGGGGTTTGTTTTGGTTTTTTGTTGTATTTGTAGGACTGATTGAGGGCACTGTAAATCTGTAAGCGAGCAGTCCAAGGACTTGAGTTAGAGTCTGGGGGTCAGGCTCAGAGGAGAGGAGCTTGATAAGGATGTGAGCTGGCCGTGATTCCCCTGGTTTACTGTGATAGAGGCGCCGGTGAAAAGAACACGTGAGCTAATACTCAAGAGAAGTAGGTTGCCCACGAGTTCTCAGTGTTGTTCATGCCTCTAGAGAGTGGCACTCCTAGAAATACATGGCTGTCATGCAGACCTTAACCAGATAAAAGGCAGTTTGCCTAAAAAAAAAAAGAAAAAGAAAAAAAAACCTGCTTTATTTATTGAATTCTGGTGCTTTGTACCAGATGACTCATTGTCACACTTCTTTTTCCCCCTTTTCTCAGTGAACTGTAATTGTGTAGTAGGTTACTTTCATCCATTGTGGCTTGTTGAGAAGATGAAAGGACAAATTTTAAACTTTAAAGTTTTTTTTTCTTGTCAGAGATCAGCAACATTACACTTTTCCTCTGGCCAGCTAGTTGGCATTTGAAGCTGAGGAGTGTCATTTAGAATTAGTGGCCTCCAGCCTGATATTTAAATATTTTATAGAGTTCTTTGCATTGGCTCTGGGACCCTTCAGGTGGGGGAATGAAAGTTATTTGGAGTCACCAGCACTGCTTGCTGGATTTTAGCCAAGGGCATTTGCATAAAGATCTTCCTCAGGTATGGTCTTGTTAAAAACCACACAGATTACAGTTTTGCCCATTGTTTCCCAGAGTTTGAGCTTACTCTCTAGGAAGCTGGCAAGAGTACACTTTGATTTTCACGGGAATTGGATAAAGACTCAGACTACAATTGACCAGCTATTCATTTAGTCTGAAGTCAACAGAGCACAACTGACTTCAATAAAAATGGGCCAGTTTGCAGCATGTGAGGAACTGGCAACATATTGTTCCTTAACGGCTCAAAAATACGCTTAAACTTCCCAATTGCAGGTTGATGTCAGGATTTTCGTGGCAAAGCATTTGGATTTGAGGCATTTTGGGGCGATGGGTGGGGTGAACAATGAAAACCAAGTGGATGGTTTTACTTAATAAGTAGTTCCCTGTCATTCTTTCATGTTAAGTGTTAAAGCTCCACCTGTTTGCATATGAGACATTACAGTGTGTGCTGATCTGAAGAGAACACAGTCTAGCCCAGGCCTTCTCGTAGCGCATATCCACCAGCTTTTAGACCAGAAGCAGTAATATAAGTGTATTTGTCAAATTATTTTGGCAGAAAAAGACCAAGAGCCCTTAATTGCCTGTCCTGGAGAATTTCTAGATCCTGTTAAATTGTTTTATTCTATTTTTTACTAAATGAGGAAAAGGTCCACATGTGGGAGGCTGAATTTGTATAGAAGGAAGATGGAAAATCAAGAGAAGAGCACTACTTTATTGTGTATAGATGTTTTCCTTATTAAAAAAAAAAAGGACAATTAGTTAAATTAATTACTTTAATTATACAGCTCCATTATAATAGTTTTTGATGATGTTAAGTAATGACATGCCACTTCTGAGGTAGTTTACCTAAGAAGAGTCAACACAAGTAGCCTTTTGGCCTCAAAGGGGTGGCCGCAGTTAACGCACAGCAGGATTTTATGTAGATAGAACCAGGATAAAGACAATTGATTTTTAACCAACCATGAGGACCACAGAAAGAAATTACCATGCTCCTTGAGGGAACAGAAGTGCACTCATGCCCCTGGGAAGAGAACTCGACTTCATTTCTCAATGAAGCTGAATTTCACTGAGATTCAGTAATTAAAGTGCTTTCTTTAACAGTCGGGATATTTGCAGCCAACTGAATGTTTCTTCCTGCTTAATTGATAGGAAGGTACTTTTGCATTCAGTGTTCACCAGGGCTAAATTACATCTGCTTAGAGGCCAAAGACTGTGCACATGAATCTGAATGCTCGATAGAAGCCTCAGGTCAAACCCCACCACCTCCATTTGGGTTGAACCCTTGTGCCTGTTCCTTGAGCAACGCCGTTAATCTCGGAGATTACTCCCTAACTGGTAAGGGGGCAGGAGAACAGATGTTGATACAATCAGATTTGTTGCCTTATATTTCAAGTGCTTTAGCCACCTGCCCTTCCCTTTTTGTGTTCTCTATAAGCAGCTGGAAAGTCCTTTACTGGTGGCTGTTAATACCACAGCGAGCCACCAACCACTCACTATAAAACCCTGAATCAAAGCTGATTGTTTAATCTTGTAGCAGTAAACCCAAACCTTTAGATGAGATGTGAACCCGCTTCCTTCTTTAGCCCAAGACACCCCTTTATCATCAATGCATATGCATCAAAAGGCAAAATTTATCCTGGAGTAGCTCTTCTTTTGTGATCTTCCCCACAAATACTACTTTTCTATCCCTGGAGGCCATCCAGATATCCTGAAGAAATTAGAGACAAAGTCAGAACAATTCTCTGCTCAAGGGATTAAATCAGTTTGTTGGAAACCCAGGATCAAGGAAGAGCATTTTCTTCCGAACTCTGAGCTCCTGGTGGGCTCAGCTCTGGGACAGGAATGAGCCACTACCCAAGTCCTCGCTCACAGTTCCTGAGAGGTGACGTATGTGTTGTCATCTGCCTTGTGTGCTGGTACAGCTCCCAGTTACACAAATCCAGACTGGTTTGCTCTGAAGTTTATCAGACTAATTTAGACTGTGCTAATTTAGATCTCTCTTAAAAAAAAAAAAAAGAGAAATGCACCCCAGTGTGTCATCACTTTACTTGATTTTCTTCCCTTTAAGAAAAAAAAAGTATGTTAAAAATTCAACCGGTGCAAATTGCACTTAAATGTCTGAGATATCCAGAATGTATTTCAAAATAAATTCTTCACTTCTGCCTGATTTTCCCCAGCTCTGAAGAATAATGAACAGTTTTATGTCCCCCTACCAGCTCTGCAGCTCCTCAGTGGAATTTTTCTCTCCAGCTTTCCAAGTTCAGTCACTTTCTTTGCTCAGGATGCAATTTCAAGCTAATAAGACTAATAGTTCTGTGCCTAGCAGCCCTCTGCTATCAAGGACCTGCAACAGGATACACAGGAGAGGTGTTTGGTTTGGGTTGGGGGGGTTGCCTCTTGTGGCAAGTGCCAGCATAGCCTCAGAATGATCTTAAGTTTGTGAAACTGTTTTTGAGTTTTGTTACACTGCTGTCTTCGAAGTCTGTGCATCCACAGTATCTTTGCATCTATGGTATCTTCATCCCTACACGCTCGGAGGAGTTCGCTGTATTGTTTGACCTCCCATGATGAAGTGACCAGTTCTGCTGCTGGCACTACAGCCCTTTGTGTGACACTTCAGATCTATGGTGGGAAAAGAGATTGTGTTGGAAGAGTTATCAGGGGAGCTTTTAACTAAATGGAGTCCAGAATGGAGAAACATCCCACAGGGATCCCTGGAAAGGCTGCGGACACCTTGTCCTAGTCCAGTCAGCCCACATGTGAAAGAATATGAGGGACCTTTGATAGGTAGGAGATGCTGCCATAAGGAAGCATCATATAGTGAGAGAAGCTGAAGATGGTTCCTTAAAAACCTCTAAGTGCTAAAACCCAATGAATAAATCCTAAATACTGTCACAATTTTCAACACTACTGATTAAAAAAAAAATATTGCTATGATTGATGGAAGGTTGGAGTCTCTTAGCCTGAATGTCACACTGGGTAGAGCAGAGCAGAGCTTAAGGTCCATCTCAGGGGACAGATGGCTGAAACAACCTGGACCATCCCCCAAAACACAGACTGCACCTGGGGGCCAGTGAAAGGCCACATGGTGTGTCTGGCGGTGCTTTAGAAAGTGGATGTTGATGGAGTACATGTCTGTGAACAGAAACAGTAAGAAAATAGGAAGAGGGAAGGAAATGTAAGTGTTGGAAGAGAAATGCAGGGAAGAAAGGAGCATAAGTAAGCCAAAAACATTATTTCAAACTAAATTTCTCAGTGGGAAGAATAATTAAAAAAAAAAAAAAAAACACACAAAGGAAAAAAGTAAACCAGAAACATTCTTTCCAGTGGGTGGATCTTACTGTTCAAGGGAGTGTAAGATACATTCCCCCAGTGGATATATCTTCTGGATCACATGAGAGAAACAGCCAGCCCCATCAACCATTCTTCTAACAGGCTGAAATCTGGGATGAGGAAGGTAACAGAAAGAACCAGGGAGGTCTGGTTTTTTAAAGCCCAGGAGCTGTGAGGGCAAGAAATACAAGGTTAAATGTAGGTCAGCTGCAGAGCTGGAGGAGTCCCCCGTGAGAAGAGCATGGGCTGGGGTTTGAGAAACCTGATAGCACTTCAGATTTATCTTCTGCTTCACTGTGCTGTGCTTTAGTCCCATCAAAGTGAAATAAAACTCTTTCCTACCTACCAGTGTAAGCAATGAGGAATAAAATTGTCCAAAAATTGAGAGAATCTGTTTGCAGTCTTTGGAAGCTGCTGGTTAGACAGCAGCTGAATGTGGAGAAAGAAAGGCCAACTAGGTTTTCATTCTCTCTGGGACTTCTCTGCTTGGATAACACCTACAAACTTCCTACCACTTACAGCTCCTGAGCCCAAATGTACTTGCAGTGCCAGGCTTGAGTGACAGCAGAGCTGTTAGGAGTGTGGTCGCCGGGGCAGGCACCGAGATGACACAAGTTATAGGGTGATGTTGGTGCTAACAGCAGTAAGTGGTCTCCAGCCCAGTACCGTGCTTGCATCAAAAGCTTCTAGCAACAGGCACGGCAATCAATAAAGTGTAAAACTAAATTATTTAGATAATATAATGGATATGTTGTATAATTTATTATATAAATTGTATCATTAAATTGTATTTGTGAACTAGGAACTCCAGTATGTGCATGGATTTGACCGTCCAAAGGAGGAGAGAAGGTCAGCTCCCCTCCTTAGCTGTGTCCCAGAAGCACCAAGACACATCTCATGTTCCTCATAGGCTTGAAGGCAGGGAGAGTTTCCTTAGTAATCCACAGAGAGGAGACAATGACACTGACCCAGACTGCCATGGGCAGTGGTGGAGTCCCCATGATCCCTGGCAGGGGTTTCCAAGCCTCCTGTGGTGCTGTAAAGACACTGCACTTTTAGTAGGTAGACTTTTTGTTTAAATGAGAGCATAGGTGGCTGCTGACACGTGGCAGGTTAAAAGGAGAAGGATATGTTAAAACCATTACACTGCAGAATTCCTCAAATTAAACAGTGACCTTGTTAAAATATGTATAAGAGAATAATTGTTCAGGGAAGAAAGCTAAATAATGACATTAAAGGCTTCCACACCTTGAGTTCTCAGATGGGATGCTTTAAAGTAAAATTAAAAAAAAAACCTGAAAATCCTGTACCAACAGGAAACCTGAGTCTCAATTTTCAGGCTCGTATCTCTAAGAATCCTTGTCAGATTAACCTCAGACTTTACACACACAGAAATCCTCCTCTGGCTAGAGAAAATTATTGAAGAATTGCAAGGAGAAAGCAGGTTTGTTCTTTTTTTTTTCAGAAAGTCAGAAAAATGAGGCTTAGCCTGTAAAACGAGGCAGCCTCGTCACAGCAGAATCACTGGAGGCTTCTTACTATCTGAAATATTTTTGTTTTAAGCTCTATACCTCATCATCTCAGTGTGCTGTATTTTATAGACTATCAGACCAGGAGACTCCCTTATTTTTTTTTCCTGACTTTTTATTTTTTCTGTTTCAAGACCTTCTTTTGAAGAACAGCAGGGTCCAAACCCAGTACAGCTGTAGTAGTTGAACTGCTGTTTCACCTTTAGGATGCACACTGCACCTCTATCCTCTAACACCCTCCGTGCTGAGTGATGCAGACATTCCCCAGGTGTTCACAGCCAACCTCCAGTCTCCCATCTCTGGAGATGCTCTGGTGCCACCCCCCTGCTCCACCCAGCAGGGTCACCCAGAGCAGGGGGCCCAGCAGAGCAGGGTCCAGGAGGGGAGGGAATCTCTCCAGAGAAGGAGACTCCACAACCTCCCTGGGCAGCCTGGGACAGGCTCTGGCACACTTCAAGTTAAGGAGTTTATTCCTTATATTTTTCCTTTTCCCCCTTGAGGGACAAAGGCATTAGATGTGGGACTGGGCTGGAGGGTCTGCAATAGCCTTCACCTCCTGGCCTGAAGGTCTTGCTGGCAAAAGGTCCACCCAGCCACAGCTCAGAAATGGCTGTGAGCTGCGGCAATTTGTTCTCTTGTTTTCATAGACAGAAGCTCAGTCCCACCACTACTTTCCAGTAGTTTGTTGATACTGCCCTGGTGCTTCAGCTCTTGGCTGGTTTCTTTAACCTGCTTGCTGGTTAGAGGCTTCCCTTTATCAGAAGCACAGAAATACCCTGACAATGTCAAAACCAACATCTTGTTACTCTGGTGCAGGCTGGGCAGAGGTGGAATCCACAGCCTTCCCTGCCGAGCTCAGAGGTGGGTTTGCAGAGCGTGGAGGATTAGCAGGAGAGGTGTGTTGGAGGCTTGCCCAAGCAGGTCACAGGCACGCTAACCCCAAATATTGCCATTTCCTTCAGTTTCGTTTCTTAGGCTGCCCAGCTCAGCCCCTGCTTTTGGCACCAGCCCTTCTCAGATGCCTTCTTCTCCCCAGTAGACAGAGCTCTTGGAGTAACTTCGTTATGAGTATCACATTGCAACACAACACGCTGGTTTAGTTCTTGTACAACATTCAGCGCTTTCATGAATCATATTGATTCGAGAACAGTCCGATTCTGCTCTTATTGAAGCCACTGACAGGACTTCCATGAAACCTGATAGATGCTCAGTATCCATTTAATCGCTCCTCAGAAAGCGATGAAAATACCAAGTGGCGGGAGGCAGATGAGAGAAACACTTGCCTGCCTCGCCTGACACGCAAGAATGCATTTGCCTGTATCACAGCCGTGGCTCACGGCCACCCTGGGATCTGCTTGTGCCTCCAGGAACATTTGACTGCTCCAGTGTTTCCAAACTGGAGCAGAAACTCATGGTGCTCTACCTTGACATTGGGATACCTGTTGCCACCCTGCAGTTCTTCACACGGGGTTTATTGATGGAGGGGATATCTCTTCTGTCAGACCTTCAGCTGGGAGGGAGGATGGTGGCTGTGCAACTATATGATCAGCTAGAGCTTTTTCTGCTGTGGACAAGGAGTCCTATGTTTCTTGAACAGTTTTTCTGCCATCTAAATTCAAAAGATCTGACCATGAACTTCACTACTTCCTACATTTGATGACATCAAAGTGTGATGGGTGGAGTCTAAGAGCTGTGTTAAGGGGACTTTCTCCCATCAGTAGCCTGCTGGAGTCCCGCTCCACACAGTCAGGACCAGCAGGTCCAGCCCTCCACTGGCTGGCTGAGCAATGGACAGGCTGTGTGTGGGGCTCTGAATGTGAAGGTGGTTGGTGTCAGGCCAGAGGCTTTCAAAACTGGCTGCCTGCCTCCCAGGGAGGAAGCTGTCCACAGCTGGCATGAGCGGCCTTTCCATTTTGGAAGTGCCAAATGAGCCCAGATGCTGAAAAAGCTCCAAGAGATGAACCAGTGGTGGGTCAGTCCGTGGCACTGTGGGGGTAAGCTTTACTCTCAGGAATGTGAATAAAGGCTGATAATGATTTTTTTTTTTTTTTTAATGAATTCTGCAGGCATTTACTAGAGAGGAAGGTTGTTGCTGGTAGTGCAAGATCAAATTGATGTGATGCCCAGTACCTGCTAGCAGGGATAGATGGTTATTAAGGGTAGAAGGTGATTTCACCATGATGTATGGCAGGCATTGCTCTACCTAGTGTCCAACACCTCAGTTTCCTTGAGCCATCCTTCCCTCCCCTCCTCATCCTGGCAATCTCAGCTGAGGAATTCCCCTCAAGCTGTGCATTGCGGGGGGAACCCAGTTAGATACTGGAGCTGGGACCTGGGCAGTGCTAGTGGGAATTCACTAGAGAATTTCCCAGCTACCGTGGTAATTAAATTTTTTTTCCTGACATTTTGGGGGAAGTATGGGAAGAGACACTGGAAAATATGCACACCCTTGGTACAGTTCTAAGGAAGAGAAAACACTGAGATGTTTAACAGGTTATGTAGGAAAACACTAGCTGCTCAAACATGTAATTGTGTGTTAACATGCCAGTAAAAAAATAGTAATGATTCAATAATCAGAGGATGGAATGCTTTTCTTGCTTGCTTCCCTGCAGGCTGGAGGCAGCTTATCCACCTTTACCTAAGTTGTTTTTTTTTTTTTTTTTTAAATAGTTAAAAAAAAATAAGGTGACCTTTTAGGAGCCCTTCAGCAGCTTGGCAATTGTGTTGCTCCAGTTCTTCCAAGAATTGGATAAATTCAAGACCGATGTTATTTCCTGGCCAGGGGAGTATAAAGTAAGCTGCAGATTCTCACATAACCTGCTCCTGAAACTCATACTGCACAGGCAATGCCTTTCCCCGATGAAAATTCAAAGCCTGGAGAGCTTCAGTTTTTTACCCTATTTAAAAATAAATATGTGCTAAGTATAGGGCCAAAAAATAAAATAAAATAAAAGGCAATAAATCTCCATCCTACCGGGCTGTGCAGTTCTGCTGCTTGGCATGGGCAGAGGGTTCGGTGCCCTGTTGCCATGAGCAATGGGGAGGGCTGAAAAGGAAAAATCAATGCCATTTCTTGTTCAATTAAGTTCATTGTGATTCAGAACCACCTCCTCACACTGCAGAGCCTGCAAGAGATCAGTGCTGCAATCACTACCTTTTAGCAGCTCGCTTTCTCCGCCTGGACCTGCACAGGCCACTCACTGGCAGGGCATCACACTTTGCTCTGAGAAAAGGGAAGAATGGGAAAGAAAAAAAAAAATAGAAAAAAAAAAGAACAAACCAAAACACCTCCATCCTTAGGGGACCCTGTGAAATACAGTGTCATAAATCATGGGTCTTCAGGTGGGCATGTCATGGAGGGGGAGAGAGGGCAGTTTCCTTAATGAGGCGTTTTTATTTAGGTGTCAGAACTACCGCTGTCTTTTTAGCCTTCGGTGCAGAGTTCTCTCAGCTCGCTGCCTCATCGAGCAGTATCTGCAGTACGGGCGGTAGCTGCTCCCTCTCGCTCAGGCCAAGCGGTGGCATGGGCTGGCTCCAAGGCTTTTGGAAGTCACTAGAAAGATGCTGCTGGACTCTGCTGGACTGCAGGTCAGCTGCCCAGGAATCGAGGGTTAGTAGTCGCGGCTCTCAAGAGGTGATGACAAAGGATCTTTAGGGTCACTCCCACCCCCTCTCCCACTTTAGCTGGTCTATGGCAGTTGTAAAATAAAACAAAAACGATAAATAAGAGTTCGCAGTAGAATGGGGTAGCCTGGAGAGTTTCTGCTCCCGAGACTCAGCCTGCTGAGGATGCCAAAGTCCACCATGGTGCACGGTGCCCGCTCTGTGCCAGCACCAGCACCCAGCACCCCAAGGGCCGGCTCAGCACCTCCCAGAAGAGGAGCCCGGGATGCTTGTGAGCATGTCTCACTCTAGTGACAGGACAGACAAACTGCAACAGCCTGCCACACTTCCCAGCCTGCCTTTAAATGGCTGCTGCCTCCTCCCCGGGTGGAGGTGGCTTGCCCAAGGCCCTTGGGGGTCAGTCCCAAATTACAAGGGTCTAGAAAGCAAACAGTTCATTACAAAACCCGCAGGCAATAATGATCAGGAATGGCACAGGTGACGAACAAGAGGCATCATTCCATTAACGTGACTAGGCAAAAGCCTTTGATGCTCACAAGGGTGGTTTTAGATCCTGGATGTCTGTTAGCTAGTGGCAATGGTTAGGTGATGCATGAAACAGCCCACAGCTCTCCACATCACTTCCCAGGTTCTTTATTGCACTGCTAGATCAGGAGAGGAGCAAGAGAAGTCCTCAAGGAGGGTGGTGGGCTCTTTAGCTGCTCCACACACCTATGAGCAGCAGCTGTGCCCCTGCTCTTGCCTTTTCCAGCTGGAATCATGGCAGCTGACATGTGACAATGATGTTTGAGTTAATTAGGCTAATTGTGGTACACACAAGACAAATGTGGCCCAAATGCAGGTTCTGAATAAGGATGGTTCCTGGTCTGAGTCAAGAATTAGATTTCTACGCAGATTCACAGGACTTATCTGTGACCTCTTCCAGTTTCCAGTGTCATTAATATGTTCCTAGAGCTAATAGTGGAGAAGGAGGAGGATGGAGAAGTTGCATGTCCTCAGCATCTCTGCAGATCTGATTGCAATGCATGTGCAGATCCATCCTTCTTTTCCTTGTCACAGGGCCCTTTTCACCTTTGTAAACATTCTTCCTCTCAGATTTCATCCTTCTGAGGCAAGCGAGATCTCACTTGACATTCTTGCAATGCACCTGTGAGTGGCAGAACATCTGTCCTGGCAATGTTCTCATCAACCCACAATTAATTAATGCATCTTTTTCCTGCTCCCTGAATCCCCAAGTTCCCGTGAAACTTTGGTTTTCATGACTAAGGAGTGATGGAGAAAAACTTGCAATGTAGAAGCAGGATCTTCCTGTGATAGCTGGAAATCTGATGTGGCTGGTTATTTAAATACATACTTACATATTTTTCTAGAACAAATCATATTCTTATAAAGAATACTCAGAATGGCATTTCAGTTATTGAAGTCCTATTGTAACTGAAGGTTAATAGCTGCTGTGGCAGTAGATACTCTATAAATCAATGGAAGAAATACATGGTTCAAAAAACCACCCCACTGGGGAACATCCCTTCCCACTGTGGTCAAGGGAAGTTGTGCTGCTGACAGCTGTGGCAGTGGGAAAGGTTCACGTGCCAGCAACTTTTAGGACTAGTTATTGATACATACTAAATATAAAGGGGTTTGTGCAGCCAGTTTGTGTTCTGGCAATGGTGGTGTTATTCCAGACTCAGAGCTTGCTTCTGAACCAAGAGCCAGAATGTGGCTGGTGTCTGGACCAAGGTGCCTATGGAGGATGTCAGAGAGTGATCAACAGCTCTGGCATCATGCACGCAGCGCATCACAAACCTTCCAATTCTGTACACGGTGTGGATTTCACCATAATGAACCAATCACTGAAACAACCTCCCCAGGGATGTGGAGTGGTTCCCAACACTGGAGGTTTTCAACGTGCAACTGGACGGGGTGTTGGATACGCTCATCTAGGCTCCCTTTTCTGTGAAGGGTTGGACCAGGTGATCTCTGGGGTCCCTTCCAACCTGTATTGTTCCATGGTTCTGTGGTCTGTGATCATAGTAAGCCCGGAGGCCAGGAAATCCATCAATACCAGCCTTTGCACAGCCATTTTCCAGGTCTTAGCTACTTCCCTCCAGCCTGTGATAAAGCCGACAGACTGGCATTAGAATTATGTTTCTTGAAGGAAAATTTCTGTGGTAAAGATGCTGAGGATTGATTCTGCTTTCTTCTGAGACTGCTTCACTGAGACCATCCCACTCTTTGAAACATCCACAGGCACCTTAAGCAAATCATGTGTTGCAAACATAATTGTAGTGGGTGTGAACTCCATCTGGCTAGAGCAGTGCAGGCTCAGATACCTCCCCTCACTCAGCTCTCCTGGGCTCAGCAGCCACACCAGGGCCACGATCTGATATAAAGGGGTCACGTTAATAAAGATGCAGAATTTTGAGTGCATGCACAGGCACCCTCCTAAAAATATATCTCTGAGGAGTGCAGTTAAATGCAAACACTCCTGTCTCAACTGAGTGCTTTTCTTACTGGATTGGCTGGCATGAGCTGGTTGTGGTCAAGTGACATCTTGGGTGTTTGGGTTTTTTTAAGATTGCTTTTTAAAAGAAGAAAAATAAAATACTGAAGAATAAACGTAGAGGCTGAGCTTTTCGAACCAGCCTAATGAAGCCTGGCATTCCGGGTTTCCCCTTGGAAAATCCTGGAAGCTGAAGATTGCATTATTCTAATCACTAAGTTTACCTCAAATCATTGTTTTCTGTGTCAAACAGGTTACAAATACCTTACCCAGCGCTTTTTATTTTTTAAAGATTCAGCATCAAGCAATCACATCCCTTTTACATCTACTCAGATGTTTGTTTTGTTTTGTTTTTTTTCCCCCAGTTTTATATTTGGAACCACAGCAACAGTTTATATTTTCAGAAATAAATTTTCACAGACATCAACTGACAATGATTTTCATGGTGAACAACAAGCACTACTTTAGTACTAATTTCTAGGCAGATGTGGGGCAAAATCTGGCCTTGGGTGCATAACTTTTTTTTTTTCTGCTTAGCTAAAGTCAGGCACATGCAGCCAGTAATGAAGCCAGATGTCTAATAAACAGGGCCACCCAGAAAAAGCTTTAGAAGTCTGGCCACTACCAAAAGGTATTTCTTTAGTCCTACCTGCCACATTTTCAGTGAGTTCTCATTATTTTTCTACCTAAATAAAATCCTGGAAGCTCATACTGCGAACAGCTACTCATTTATCAGCTAGGTTGCATATTTGCATATATTTTTTCTGGCTGGACTCCTTCATGTAGGGAAAGCAGCAGCTGAGGGCTGGGCGCAGCAGCTGAGGGCTGGGCACAGCAGCACAAGTGAGGACAGACACCTCTGCAGGACTAGAAAGCTGTCAGTCTGTCCCCCTCTTCTCGGGGGACCTGAGAGGCAGGAGGGTGCAGGGACACAAGTCACAAGCTTCTGTTTCATCTCAGCTTCACTAGGTCTGGATCTCAGGCTGTTGGGGAGGGAGAGTAAAAGCAGCCACCTCCTGCTAGAGGGGCTGTTACTGCAGGATGAGCTAAGAGCGAATACATTTCTCACACATTTCTCACACACCCATAGGAGGGACTTTTAAATATCACCGTGATCACTGGACCCTCCCCTCCAACCTAAGCCCATGCTTAGAATAAATCAGTCTCTGACTGACATCACCAAAGATTCAGTTTTTGTCCCTATTACCAGCCCGCAACCGTGAACTGAGGAGCCCACAGTGTGAGCTGTTTGAAGAGATATTTTGCATTTAAAAGAAGAAAAAAATAAGGATGAAGGAAAAAAAAAAAACACAACAACAAAAAAAAAAAAAAAAACCCAAACTGCAGAGCTGCAGCCAGCTTTGCCAGGGAAATCAGCTCACTCCCTGCTACCTTGAGCCGCTGCCTCTTTTGAGGTTCAGCCATGACAGCGAGCAGAAAGCTGAGCAAGAAACACACCCGCTAAAGGCAGTGGGTCCTCTTGCGGTGGATGGTTTAGCTGGAGCTGAGCTGGCTGTAAATCAGCTGCCCAGCACGCTGCTCTCCGCCCGGCAGTGACAGCACAGGGCTGCCCACCCAAACGCTTCCCCAGCCACTCGGGCACACGGCGCAGCCCACGCTATCTCTGCCAGAGCTATATCTGGCCAGCAGCCGTGGGCTCTGTCCGTCTGCCTCCGCTGTGGCAGCGCTCGCACTGCCGCCAACCCTAAGAGCAGAGCATGAGGCTGACGTGAGGACGGAGTGCTCTTTTTTTTTTTTTTTTTTCTTAAAAAGAAGGGCAAAATCGTGCTGATGAGCAAGTTGTCCTAACAGGGACTGAGCGAGGCACTGTCAGAAGTGCTGCTTCTGAAACGTACAGGGATGTCTCGTAGAGGTGGGCTGATATTCAAGCGCTTTCTAACACCACACTGAAAAAAGAAGGGTTTGGGGGGGGGGGAGAGATAGTTTGATAAACAACTGTCCCCACTTCATCCTGCTTGCCGGCTCCCAGCAGAGCTGAGAGTGCTGCTATTTGAGATGGGCTGAAACCGCTGGCTTCGGTTCAGAATCTATAGCGTGACAGGCCCCTTCCTGGGGCAGGGAAGGTGGGAAGGCTGGAGCCAGGCTTGAATTTCAGACAGAGCTGGACTGCCCCAACAGCCAAGAACATTTAGAGGAATTTGGCCAGGCCCTTTTTGCCTCTGTAATTGATGCCTCTAGCTGTTAGTTCATTTTTTATTGTTGTTTGGCCAGAAATCCCCCAGAAATGCCTGTTCTTATGAGATTTGTGGCCAGACTGCCAGAGGCTCCAGTCATTTCAGCCATGATGACCATCCCAAAAGCCAGTTATTAAACTCTTCCTGATTGTGCACTGGAAAGTGCCCTGAAATTAATTCCAAAGCAGATTTCCATAGCGTAACATCAAAATCACATTCAGTGCAAGCCTCTTGGAGCCATCCCAACCTTTAACCCAAAGCTATAGCTTCCCTGCCCTCAGGAAAAAATGAAAACCAAACAGGAACAGGCAAAACCATAGCAGATATGAATGTATAAATGAACCAACACGGTTGTCAATAAGGCAGAGGAGTGAAATTAGAACCTCCTCTTGCTGCAGCCTCCACAACCTGGTGCTCCTGCAAGGGTGCCTTGTCCTTCTTAACAGCAAACGTAGCCACAAATGGCCATGCTGCCAAGAGCTGGTAGGTTCAAAGTTTATATCCATGTGCCTCAACACACACTCCTTTCAGACGCTTCCTTTTTTTTATGCTGACAATGCACTGACTGTAAGACATAAAAATCTTTTGGACTATCATCTAACCTATGCCCCCGGGTCCACATTTTGATATCCAGTTCAGTTATTGCATTACAAAAGCACCCATTCCCTGGGTGCTGGGTAAAAGTGCTTTGCCTCAGCTCCAACTTAAATTCAAACCTTTCAGTCCCTTGAAAGAGAACATGGTGCACAATTTGAAGCTTAGCCTTCTTGCTGCCACCAATGTCTTTGGGGTGGTGGTGGGGGGTCTAAAAGACTACTCTGGTCCGCAGCTTCATGGCTGAGTGAATGGAAGGGTGAGCTGCCAGGGGATGTGGCACCCACAGCCTGTGCTTTGCACCGTGTCCACATTACCATGTGTCCTTGGGAGCTGGCTGAAATTTGTTATTTAATTTTTTTTGGGGGGTGGGTTGGAGGGTCAGTCTGTTCTCCCAAGTAACAAGTGATAGGACAAAAGGAACTGGCCACAAGTTGCATCAGGGGAGGTTTAGGTTGGAGCTGAGGAACAATTTCTTCCCCAGGAAGGCTGTCCAGGGCTGTCCCAGGCTGCCCAGGGCAGGGGTGGAGTCCCCGTGATCCCTGGAGGGGTTTCCAAGCCCCC
>JANIJG010014183.1:1405-21773 GCA_024611175.1 Megaceryle torquata | reverse complement strand
CTCCTCTCCTCTCCTCTCCTCTCCTCTCCTCTCCTCTCCTCTCCTCTCCTCTCCTCTCCTCTCCTCTCCTCTCTCCCCATAAGAATGCATTCAAACCACCTAGTGTCCTGTTGCAACATGCTTGCAAAGGGGAGGGATTATTTTCAGCTTCTGGGAGAGAGCTGTAAAATGTAGTGAAATTTCCCCTCTGGTGAGGGATTCAGTGATCACATGGAGTCCTAACAATTTTCTCTGCTATGAGGAGGATTCTTTCCCTGCAGCCTGAGATATGGTACAGTTCCTGAGAGGAGAAGTAATGAAGAGCTTACAGAATACACATGAAGAGCAACAGTATACCTGATGTTTTAAATGATGATGTTTGATGTGTTAAATAGACTTTTGGTTGACCAGGTTTTCTTATCTCTAAACTTAGCAAAGTATATATATCTTTTAAAACCTGAAAGGTTTTTCCTGGTATTAGAACAACAGTATAAACCGTACTGTCATATAACCACATTATCCTTTTCATTTTCTATTCTTTATTTGTCTCATCTGGAATTAAACTATTGTTTTGCTGTATTTTGTTAAGTAAGATACATGCTGGGTTCTCATTTATGCGTAAAATGATTGAAGGTAAAGCAGAAGAGCATCCAATATAGTTTATTACTACACTGAAGCAAAAGGGGAAATTTCAAGCCCCTATTACACAACAGGAAAATTATCCCAACAGTCTATTCATGGATGACGTGTGTGATACAGAGAAACAGTTGATACCACTGCTTTCAAATCTCCCATCTCAGCTAAGAAATTATCTGAGAACACTATATACAAACTTGCAGAACAGACTGAATACGCAATAGACAGTTTAAGTGGTAAGATTATTTAAACAACAAAACTATATTCTTTCAAAAAGAAAACTCTAAGTACCTTACTAATTTTAAATTTATAATTCTAACTAATGTGTACTTCCACGGATTAGCTTATCACTAGGGTGCTAGGATCACTGCAGTGTTATTAAAAACAAGTTGGTTTTTTTTTAATTCCAAAACAGTGTAGTTTCCAAAACTGAAGCAGACCTCTGTTATACATACAATTTTCTTGTAACTTTGCAGCACTAAAGGGATTACAGCAGTGGCCTTGAAACTAAGCCTGTTCTCTACTTTTCAGTGTTTATTTTGTGGCTGTTCATTCTGCCTTATCACTTTTGTAACGTCCTGATATTGTGACCATTTTCAAAGTATCTTCAGATTTTGACAAGGACATCAAAGAAGAAATAGTGTATTCTTTATCTTACTAAAATCCGTCCCGATTTTTACTGCCATCAGAACTGCTATTTAAAGTCCCTGTTTATCATGATTAGATAGAAATGCTGCTAAAATTACTCCTACTCAGAGCAGGTTCACCTTTGCAGGGCACTCAGGAACATATCCAAGTGGGTTTTGAAAATCTATAGAGAAGGTGACTCCACAACATCTCTGGGCAGCCTGTTCCAGTGCTCTGTCACCATCACAGTACTTTTTCCTCATGTTCACATTGAACCTCCTGTGTTCCAGTTTGTGACTATTACCTCTTGTCTTATCACTGGGCACCACTGAAAAGAGATTGGCCCCTTCTACTTGACACCCACCCTTAGATATTTGTAAACATTAAAAAGATCCCCTCTCAGTCCTCTCTTCTCCAGGCTGAACAGCCCCAAGTGTCTCAGCCTTTCCTCATAAAAGAGATGTTCCAGTTTCTTAATCATCCTCATAGCCCTCTGTTGGACTGTATTTCCCTATTCCTCTTGAACGTGGAGATCAGAACCGGACATGATACTCCAGATGTGGTCTCATATCTCACACAGGGTAGAGCAGAGGGGGAGAAGAACCTCCCTTGACCTTCTGGACACACTGTTCCTGGCCTTCTTGGCCAGGAAGATATTTGGTCACCAAACCTATTGGGAAACCTGATTTAGAGATTAAGAAAAAAATTACAGTCTGATGACATATAATTCATTTTCTTAGCCATAAGGAGAGCAAGAGACGTCTGGAAGAATTTAGTGAACACTTTCCACAGAAAACCAATGGAATAAAAAATCTTTAGTACATTACGGAAAGGAGTATGCGCTTAAGAGACAAGCTGCTCTATAGACAAAAACTGAGAAGGGTTTTTAAAAGCATGATTATCTTTAATGTAAGCAAAATAGATATTAAAGGCCTTTCAGTTGTTTCATAATTTATTGCTGAAATTCTCTGATTAAGTTCAGGAGATAAAAGGAAAAGCAGATTTTTAAGAAAAGAAACCTAAATTTATTCTGTAATTACTTCATTTGATGTAAGAAAACAATATTGTTGGTTATTCTGGAAATGAAATTATTATCTTTAAGTGACTTTTTTTTTCTGGCTTCATCTTCACCCACTTTCCAGAACTGAAAATTCAATACTTTGAACATTGCAATATTGATCATTAAAGAACTCAGAAGAGTTATCCTTTAAAAAAAAAAAGTCTTGTTTCTTACACAGGAGAAATTAAATTATGGGGGGTAAGTTTCTGATCCTCAAAAATCTTTTTTAGTAATTTCAATTACAATTCCAACCAAATCTTTCTCAAGTGCAGAGAAGATCTCAGGCAGTATGGAACTGAATTATTATTTTCTGTGGCCATGTAGACAACTGGATGTTCCCCCTGTATACAAAGGACATATTCACACCTAGACTTCTCCATCTAAATAAGATAAGAAATGTATCAAGGAGTGCAGTGAAGATTGTAGTTCTTCACAGAATATGAGTTATAGTCTAAAGTTTGTTCTGAGTCCTAAGTTTTACCAAGTATATTTTTATATATTTCTACATACCTGTTCCAAGTGACTAATTCCTGAAGAAATATCTATGGTTAGGACTATGAGATAACTGCTAGATGGAAATGTTCTCTCTAAGATTTCTTTTCCTTTTCCTGCTGTGGAAAGTTTTTCATGAAATAAAAAAATCTGACAATCCTTTCCAGACACCATGGGATCAGCAGGAGGCCTTTGCTTCCATGATGCCTTCTGAAGTGCAGTATCTCTTGCTCCTCTCCCTTGCTCTCATTTAGTATCCTTCTTGAGAGGAATTAATTTACATCTGTAAAGATACAGATGTTGTTAACATCTGCACTTTATACATTATAACATGTTTAGTTGAATTCTTTTATAATTTGATGATCATACCATTACAAAATTTCTGGCAAAAGCATTCTTTTTCTAAACCCTTTGTAAACCAATGTTTCACTGCTGATTTCCAGCCTATTCTCATTCATTATGTGACATGAAGAATTCTTTTGTATGCCTTAAGGGACCATACTTTATTGGAAAGCAAAGTTACAGTGTACATATTAGTTTCTCATGGGAACCTCTGTATACAATAATAGTGTACTTTTTCGCATTCCCCACCAAAATATTATAGCCTCCAATCATACCAAAACCAAAGATGCATTAAGAAAACAAAACAAAGCAAAACAAACAAACAAGACCAAAACAAAATAAAACAAACAAACAAAACCCCCAAAACAAAACCAAAACCAAAACAAAAATCAAACCAAAACAAAAGAATATAACTAGAGTCAGTAAGGTTTAAGGTTTTTGTAAGGTGGCTAGACCAGTAAGCAGAAAAGACCATATGATTTAGGGAACAGTAAAACTATTAATCTAGGAATTGAAATTGAGAATGTGTTAAATAGTACCAGTGTTGCTCTAGCCATGCTTTAGATAATGGGTGGGCCTGGAAGATTTTGTAGATAAATCTTTGATCTGCATGTGTTTTTTGAGAAATCAGGATTGAAATTATTTCAGAATAGTTGGTTTGTGGGGTTTTTTTATCCAAATTGCATTGTTTAATACTGCACATCTAGGGAACTAGTGAAGGAAGTATTTAAAACAGGCTTCAGCATTCTCAGCTCTGCTGGAGAAATTCAACAAAAATGTAAAAGTCACTAACTTCATCATTCATCTCTCTTCATCTATCTAACCAAAAGTATGCTACAATATTCCCAATCTTTTTTCCTAATGAAGAGGAGTGAGGGAAAGAGGAAATTCCATATATCTGAAAGGTGGTATAGCTAATGAATATAATAATCTTTCCTGTCCAACCGTTATTAATATTAAAAGGAATGCAGATTGTAAAAAATTTCCTGGGTGAACCTTTAAGAAATGTATAGGTGATGCATTTCTGACTGTTTATCTTCTGTAGAGTGTCTCTGCTTTACAGCAGCAGTATCAATATCTCCTTCAGTTTCATAAGACTCCAAATACAATGTTTCTCTCATTTATGTGACGAGTCAAAATGCTTACAGTTATAGACTGTTCAAGATGTCCTGTTACATTAACTGAATTTTATTGTTTGTTTGCTGAGAACAAACAGTACAGAGAACCAAATGCTCAGCGCATGAACAGTCTTTGGAGTTTAGTGGAGATATAATCAAAAGATCAAAGCTGGTGCTTTCCTAAAAGTGAATGTCTGTGTCAATGGCTCGTTTGTTTCATGATAAAGCCATTCTAAACAATAAGTCTCTGGAAAATTCTGTCCTCTCACAAATTTCAATTAGGTACATTACATTCTGCTTACCTAAATTCCCTCTGCAGTTTCAGATGGAGATAGCTTTCTTAATTTTCTTTCCTAGCATGTCATATAGAGTTGCTGTGTTTTGGTAAATGACTGTTACATTTTACCCTGTGTGGCTGAACTAATGCCTTCTTCTTCAGTAGCTGCACAGCATGAATTTTGCCTTATTAAACTTTCTGTCTTAGGCAAGAGGAAGGAGCAGATTCCCTTGGTGCTTTACATGTCCAAAGTCATGAAAAAGGATTTAAGTGAAAGTAAGAATCTAGTCCTGAAACCTTTTTCCTGGAATAATTGAGCCAAAGAAGGTATGTGAGCATGTGTGTGTGTGGGGGTGAAGGAACAACAGTCATGTCCAAAATTTTAATATGCATTTTCTTTAGTTTTATCTTTCTTTGAGATGCATTTTCTCTATGTTTTGCTCACAAAGGGGAATTAATCTTGATTGTGGTTGTGTGCTCTGTGTATGTTGTGGCAATCTGCACTCCATAAACAGTTTCTTCCTTCAGTATCAACACTTTTTGCGGGTGGTAGGGTATCATTAGGATTGAGACTATAGATATGTTGAAATAAAGTGGGATTGTACATCATTATTCACACCGAAAGTTAATGTGCTTTGTAACAGGGTTGACTCAGGCTCAAATAGCAATTCCTTATGTTGTTCCTGAATGCTAAGTTAAAAAGTCCCTTTTCCCCTAACAATCCTTAGAGCATTGTATTTGGTGGACTTTAATGTATTTAAGGCATTAAAAAATCCTGAAAAATCTGGTATACTCCCTCAACCCTTCCTATACTGAATTTAAAGGTTATACAGTATTTTAAGTTTTGGGGTTTTGTTTGTTTTGGTTTGGTTTCTTTTTTTAAATTATTTTAATTGATTCATTTAATTTGTACATGACCATTTTAATAAAAAAAAAAAAAAAAAACAAGTAAACTTTGACATTTCTTTCTAAAATTAGAAAATATGGTTAGAAAACATATTTCATAATATATGGCAGATAAAATAAATAAGAATGTTGTCTTTGTGACTAGGCAGAAATTTCCAAATTATTTTAGTAACTCTGGTGGTATGACTGTCCCCCTACTCATGGGCCACCCAATACAGAGTACAGCTCTTCTCCAAGGGCCATGAAGCAATACATTGTAAAGGTACAGGCTGCAGAAGGTCGTGTACCAGGATGTTAAGGTATTCCCTTAGTGCTCCTGGCTCCTGCTTCTCCTGTTCTCTGGGGACAATAAGAACAGTTAACTCCTACAGTGGACCAGAGCATTGAGACACCCCTTCAGTGCTCCTACTTCCCTGATCAGTAGACCCTCTTATGATCTGGTACACTTCTACCTTGGTTGTGGCCAAGAAGGGGCATACCAGGGCTCCAAGATTCAGTAAGTTGTGGACATGCACAAACTAAAATATTGCAACACTCAAGTTAGGCTGAAATGGAAAAGTACCTGACAAAATCAATTATCTCGAAACCTAGAAATAATGATCCTCAGTGAGACCCTTTGAGCTCTCCTGGATAACAGTAGTCTGCATCCAGTATCTCTCCTGAGTTGAGACATCTCTCAGGACTGCCTGCTGGTGAAGTCATCACAAGACCTGGTCAAGATCACTTCCTTGAGACTCAACACCTACTTGCTGAGAATTCTGATGAGCTGTATTTACTGTAAACTCAAAGGGGGAAATTTTGACTATAGGATAGTTTCTTTTACCCACCCCTCTACCTATTTAGGTGTTTGATATTATGCATTTGCTTTTATGAGTATGGGGATCTACATATTTAACTGTCCAAGTATTTCTTTGTCTGTATGCTTTGTGTTTATGCATATATACATGCTTTGGTTAAAGATAACTTGTCATATGTTAGTGTGAGTCTTGAAATCCTCAAACCTGTAATTAAGTTGCTGCTATACTAAATCACATCATAAGTGCTGCTAAAATCAGCCTCTTTTAAAAAAATTATTAATTTATTAATGAATTTATCTTATTTTTATTAATAAATCTTGAATTGATGATAAATCAAACTGTGTCAAATATAATAATCCATGACAGTAACTCATCAAAACATCATCTAATCAGGCAATATATAAAGGCAATGTTCAGATTCTAATATAACAAGTGTATCACAACTTATACCTGTGCACAGACAATAATATGATATGACAACATCTGCAATGTAATCATCACTGCGTCTTATCAAACTTCCAAAAAGAACGCTCAAAATGTTTGATTTAAAATTGAAAGGCTGGAATACAGCTGGTTCAAATTCACGATCAGACACTATTTTGCATGCCTATATGGACAAAGATCAATGTCTCAATTTTTTAATATACTTTATTTTAAACTTTATTTATATATAGCTTATCAAACGTCTGTACAATATCTGTGTTTCCTTTGAATTACAGGTCATGACTACATCTAACAATTTCCCTAGTACCACACCCTGATGTTTATTAATACAGCTAAACTTGATGAATAGTCATATTTTGATTGTTGCATTTCAAGATCACTGAGAGTGAGAAAAGGTTCAGGCACATGCACTACAAATCTGAAATTTATAATAAATGGAAAAACTGTCTGCAGGCAAGTCCATATATTCCATATATCAAACAAGTGAATCTTACAAATATTTCCTTGATGTGAATCCTTTCAGGAACTAGAATTTGCACTTTATGTATTAAAGAAAAAAACAACAATTATTTTTTTTAGGTATTGTTATGAATGGTGACAATGTATTTGTTGTAACTAATCTGTCATTCTTTGTTTTAAACTTGAAATTTATCTATTATCTCGATAATTGAGAATGGGCCCAAGACCTTTTAGAGCAACAGAGACAATTTGCTCTCATAGTATGAGTTCTGAATAGAAATTAAACCTATAATACACTGGATGCTGCTTAGCCTATTAATGCATGAACTGCTCTACTTTTTCTAGGCTTCTTAACCTCTTTCTACAAAAAAACCCTAACTAGACAGTAATATTTGCCTTCTTAGCTAAGAAATTTGTGAAGAGTATAAAAAAATTATGGGTGAAAAGAGAAATTTAGGTTTGTAATGAAAGAGAACATGTAAAGAAAGAATTAAAATTTCTCATTCAATTTCTCTTTTCTTCTCCAATACGTAGCCATTAACTTAGCATCAATCATTCTTAGAGGTAGAGGAAGGAAATTATTTTGAATGTTTTAAAGATAGGCAAAATTAGGATTTTATTTTATTTATTTTATTTATTTTTTTTTTAATAGGTTTATCATACTCTTGCCTTACAACAAGAATGAAAGGAACTGAAGTCTCTGGAGACATTCAAAACCTGCCTGGACTCATTCTTGTGCATCCTGTTCTAAGTGAACATGCTTTAGCAGGGGTTTTGGACTAGATGATTCTAAGAGGTCCCTTCCAACCCCTACCATTCTATGAATCTGTGACTGTGAATCCTGTTTAGAATGTCTCAGTTACAAACTACTCTTCTATGAATAGTAATGAAAGAAGAACAAACAGTTAGCAAGACTTCATAAATTTCCTTTATCTTTCTACTGTGGCAATTCAGTCATACAGACTCTTCCAAATCCTGAGTGTTCATGCCCTGTTTCTCAGAGCTTGGGAAGGACTATTTTCTCCAGGAAAATGTAGGTGTTGAATTAGAAAGTTGCCCAATCTTTGCAGTAGCAAAATGGACAGTTATAGGAACAAGCACTAAATGCCAAACAATGAAAAAGCAGTAATGTTTAGAAGAAAGTTAATGGACAGTTCTGATTTTTAAAGTTTTGTCATATTGTTTTGAAAAAAGGTTTTATGCTTAATTTTTGACAAAAGATTCTATCCTTTTGTCCTGGTTTGAGTGAGAACAGAACTAATTCTGTTCAGTGATTTTACTTTTCAGTTCAATACTTCTAACTACCTACACTTTCTGAAGTTAGCAGCCTGTTTTCACAGGCGGTGTCTGCTTCTAGCAGTTTTAACACCCCATGTTTAGAGTTACTACAAAGGATTGGTGTGCAGACCAAGGCCACTGCTGGATCTTGTGCACCACACTGGGGGGTGCAGAAAAGTGAAAGGCCGCACCTGCAGGGAGGAGCTGACAGGACAGGTGACCCTAAACTGACCAACAAGGGATTCCATCCCACATATGTCATATTCAGTATAAAGCAGAGAGATCTGGGGGGTCTATCTCTCTAGGGGCTCCCAGGCTCTTCTCCCCTCTTGAACTGCTTTGCCTGTTTTGCTTTTGCTTGGCTTGGCTCAGGTCCTCTTTTGGTTCCTTCCTCAGAGCATCCAAGGGGACTCTGTCCGTTCTGACTTTGATCCCAATCAATGTGTTCCTGAATCCCATACCAGAATCCAGCTCCTGAACACAGGTCCTGTCTGCTGCAGGGCCCAGTCTGGGACTCCCCTGGTGCCTGCTCCACAGCATCAGTGGTGACAGTGATGTAATTACCATCAAGGGGGTTGGGTTCGATACCGGTCTTGTATATATTTATATATATTCCATTTTTATTATTATTTTCATTTTGATTAAAGCTGTTCTAGTTTCCTTTTCTAATTTCTAAGTCTCTCTCCCTTATTCCCTTTCTCTTCCCCTTTGGGGAGGGAGTGAGATTAACAGAGATAGTCTGTTATAGGTCTAAAGGGCCACCCTCAGCCTAAACCATGACACCTTTATTCCTCTATGCTTTTTGACACATACTTGAAAGTAGTAAAGTAAAAGTAAAGTAAAAATTGAATGGTTTAGAAAATGTTTAACTTCTTTAGTAGTAAAAAATTTTAATTAAAAATCACTCATAATTTTAAACAGTTAAAGAAACTGGGAAAAAAAAAAAAAAAAAAAAAAAAAGAGCTGTCCTACAGGACAGTGGACAGTCGAATTTGCTTTTTAAGCAAAGGTAATGACATACAGCATCTTGTGAGTGCTAGTTTGTTGGAGCACAAAGAGACTATTTTGCACAATATAAGAAAACGGGAATGTAGAACTTTTAAATTTTTTTAAATGGAAATGATGAAATGATTCTTTCAGAATTTTGCAGATTCTATTTTTCATTATTTTTGTTTTTAACAGAACAGAGTGTCCTAAGTACAGTCTGCCCTCCATATATCTCCATTAGCTCTCAGCTATATGTATTAATGACATAAAGAAAAGGAATAAAAAATAAAGGAAGAGCTATCTAGTGCTTTCACCTCAAATCTTGATTGGTACAACAACAGACAAGCACTGTCTGGCACCCACATATGCTCAAGAGCAATGTGTTTTAAAATAGTAGTTGTAAATAAGCAAGTCAGTAGATATAGGAGTAAATTTCACACATGTACAGCTGAAAGTCAGTAAGATGAGAGGTGAAAATCAACTGAGAAGACTAAGAAAAAGATGATATTAACAACGGGGAACAGTTTAAGTCCCTCCTGTTCTGTTTTTTTTTTTGGTGTTTTGTTTGTTTGTTTGGGTTTTTGTTTGCTTGTTTTTGTTTTGTTTTGTTTGTTTGTTTTTTAATTTATTTATTTTGTTGTTTGTTGTTGGTATGAGGGTTTTTGTTGTGGTGGTGGGGTTTTTTCCTTTTTTTTGTGTGGGTTTTTTTGGTGTGGTTTTTTTGGGTTTGGTTTTGGTTTGGTTTGTTTTTTTTTTTTTCAGACATTATGCTTATCATGTTATATTTTCATACAGATTTTTAGTTCTGCTATAAAAGCATGGTCATCCAATATCCTGAGCACTCTCAGCATAATTAAATATATATTAACTGTTCTGTCATTTATTCCTGTTTTCAAACTCACTTCTCAACAGTGTAAATGCAACAAACAACTTTCTGAAAAATTGAGGATCCTATACCAAAGTCCTGTGGAACTGGCTAATATGCATCTCTTTATAATCTCTAGATAAAGTATTATACGTGTTCCATCATGGTAGTGTGGGTAAGGTCTGTTACTGAGGACTAACTGGTTTGTATTATTGTACACTGTCAAATGAAATCCTGTCACAACTGATAATCTTGTAGGCATTGGTCCAGGGAAACAGAGACAACTTTGATGCCATCTGAAATACCAGAGAAACACCACAGCCTAAAATCTTTCCTCATAATTTTTTTTTCAGTGAAATGAATAGGCATCAATTTAAGAGGAAATAATCAGCACTGAAGCAACTTCTCCCATATTTCCAAATATTAATTTCAAGTGAAAAGCAGTTTTCTACCTTGTAAATGAAGAAAAGCTAGTTTTCTTTACTTCATGACTGACTAAGGTCATATTAATGTTTAAAGAAAATAGTTCTCTACTTCTTTAAAATTTGTTTTCACACTTCCTCATAATTGCAATCAGCTTCATAAAGGAAATCATATTGTTATAATAACAGTGGCTGTTTATTCCAATTATTTCTATAATGAGTTTAGTGGCAATGACCCAGAAAATGGACAAAGACCTCACTTCAGATTGTTAATTTGATGTAAATTGTTATTTTTTTCCCTTATCACCAGCAAATGATGATGATGGGTCCCCACTGTTAATTAATCAGAACTTCTCAAAATAGAGTTCAGCAGGTGGAAATAATTAGCAGTTAATTGTCTCCTGTTTATTAGTCTTCAGAGACATAAACAACAGTCTGGATTCATTTGACAATATTTGCTAAAAAAAACTTTAATAAATAAATTGAAAACACAAATATTGTAGCTATGGTATGAATGTTTGTAGTTGTGCATTTGTATTATAAGACAATTAAATGGACAAAGAATCAGCAATTTTCCCCGCAGAAAAACATTTCAGCAGGTGTAAGCATTTGTCTTTTGTTTCATCCGCTAGATTTCTTTTTGCTTGTTTCTTCTTGAATGAATAACTGAGTGGCAGAAAAAAAGATAAACAGAGTGTTTTAATGTGAAATCAAACATAAACAGGAGGGTTTTTTCTCATTTGCACTTTGATGGCTACAGAAGTTTTGTATTTTAGAAAAAAACCCCATTCCTTACTCAGGCAGAGTAGGAATTTAAATAGCAGAAGTACTTGATGATAATGACAATGACTACTTATTTGAACTAGTGGTCAAACGTCCCTTAGGTACTCAAATCCTGCTATGAATTTATATCCACAAATTTGGCACATTACCCAATTCAGAGGAAAATTTACAATCCAGTTTGCTATCATTTTAACAGTAATATAGATTAACCATAAGATTATTAAATGAGGCTGTTTATGCTCTCTCTTTTTCAAAAGAAAGGAGAGCAATTAATCAAAAAAGTACAGTCATATTAAACTAAACAGCATTCATCCGTCTGAAGTTTATTCTTAAAAAAATGTCATTCTTTAAAGCCACTGAAATTAGAACATCCCCTTAAAGCTTGACTTTATCCTCAGATTAAATACATTTTGTGGCTTTTGATCAGGCTAGAGTCAAGATGTAAATTAAAAATCTGTGTTACTCTGAGTAGACAGTTATGTCCAGGGTTTCCTTTCTTAATCTCAGGACAGATAGCCACAAGGAATAAGAAGCCATTTCTTGCCATTTCCATCATGCTACCATTTCACAGATACTACTTCATTTTTTTCAGTTTGGGTAACAAACAATTATTTTTAAAATACAAGTGAGAAAACTCATCAAGTATTAAGCATTACCAGTTTTGTCAGCAAATATTATGGATCCATCATTTTTCCTATTGCCAGTATAAGTGTACCAAAATAACTGTGTCCAACAACTATAACCAAACCAGGGGTTTAGTATTTTTCCAACTCAAACAACTACTATTAATTTCATAAGTTAAAAAAAAAAAAAAAAGTTATTTACATGTGCAACTTTGAGGAGAAACTTTCATTGTTTCAAACTCTCATACCCTTGCTATGTAGAGCAAACAACTAATATGATCAGAAAAATACAATGAAACGTTAAAATATTTTTGGTTTAAAACTATTATATATAGTTCCACACAACTTTATTGTTTTCTGCAGGACCTGATCTTGCATTAAAATATCTCTTTGGTGATGGCATCATTTTCTTTAAGATATCTAGATTGTGGAGTCATTAGGTAAGGTTCATTGATTTATTTTGTTTGGTTGGTTTTGTGTTTGATTTTTTTGTTGTTGTTTTGGTTTTAGTTTTGTTTGTATGCTTTCTTTTATGTCAGTGTTTTTGCGGTTTTGTTTGTTTTTTGTTTTGTTTGTTTTCTTTTTCAGTATGAAGATTTAATATATGATTTCATCTTTACCTATAAAGAAAATGCTGTAAGTTTTTAAAAAGCCTCTACACTCGTGCTTGCATTAATCAAAAGTTACAATAAAAATAAAAGGATAAACTTCATATGCCACTTAAAGGACTTAACTATTAGCTGGTTATAAGGTCAGGACTCTGTAAGATTTACACTGTTTGGCCTCTCTGGATAAAGGTGGTCAACTTTCAACTGCAAGATTAATCTAGGAAATTAGAAACACAATGGCCTACCCTGGACATGTTCTTTTGTATAATATCTCTCATTTACTCTTCAGACTGGAGTTTTCAACTTTTTGTCTATCAGAGCAAAATTCCACTGAACTTTATCCTCATGAATTATTTTGAAAAGATCTTTGAAAGAAATATCTTTGCTTTAATAAAGAACATATTTCTCTACTAAAATGTGTATAATTCTTCCATCTGACTCTGTAATGTTCTTGAAGTAGGTCAGTCCAAATTTCCTAAAATTAATTTTTAATTCTTTTCCTTCACTGTGATATTTTGTGGGTTATTTTTAGCGTTAAGAATTCCAAAAAGGTCAGTTAGCACCATTATTATTAGAATTTATGACTTTAAATTGTCCTGACTGTGATAATATATTAGTACTATGTGTAGCTACAGGACTATTTTCTTAAAGCTGTGTATTAAACACCAGGGGTGAGAGCTGATTACTACATTTTTATATATGTATGTGGTTATGTACATGCTTACAAAGTACAAAGTACTTGCATGTGCACACATACATATGCAGACAAATGCACATAAACCACTAGATTAGAACAAAGACTGTCATTTTATCTGTATGTTTATGATCAGAATTTGTGACATCACTCCCCTCCATTGAAATTAGAGTTTGAAGCTCATATGGTGGTATATTTTATTTGTCCCTCTAAATTTAGCATACATAATAATGAAATATATACCAAAAACTGTTTTAAGAAGCACTACTGTCATATAAATGATACAGGTATATGACATGACATTCCATAGGTGAATTTAAAAATAAGATTACTCCAGGTTTATTATTTTCTCATTGATATTCTTCTTGTTTTATGCTTTCATCAATCTCATAAAGAAAGTAAAAAGAAAAGGCCCAGGTGGATTTAAGCCTTGTTTTTTGGATGAAGCAGAAACATACAATATTCAGATTTTTTTATTTTATTTTTTTCAGTCTTGCAATTAGAGAACTTGTAATTGGAACTGATTTTACCTTTCCTATAACAATATTTTTATGGGTGAAATTGGAAGAGCAGCACTTAAGAGGAGAAGAGGGAAAAAGGGACCTGGCTGCTGCTAGAGGGATATTTATGGGGAGTTTGATGTTTTGCTTGGAGAGCTTTTACTGCAATTATCTGCATAAGGGTCTTTTTGTTCTGCAGAGCACATAGTTCTGGCCTTCTTCTTTGCTTGAGTTTCCCCTTCCCCTTTTACTAAACAAGAAAAAAAAAGGCTTAATTTTTTTTTTTTTAAGATATACATTTTTAAATTTTGGCATTGTCTTTGGCCAAATAAATTGAAACCTTTTATTTTCATATGCACACTAATAATATAAATCATTTTGTATGTAGATTTCTGCAACTAGTAGAAGTTACAGGCAACATATTCCATACTTAATGAGTAAAGAACTGAAAGTATTAAGATTAGCCTATAGGTTGATAACACAGTCTGTATACAAATGCTTCTTCAGTTAGTGTGCATCTCATTTCCTTTTGTATCCCCCTCCTACAATATATGAAAGAGTAGATAATAGATTTTAAAATATACTCTATTATAAGTAAATAATGACAAAAAAAAGTACAAAATTGTCATAATTTATAAAATTTCATGTGAATAAGAAGGGCTCAAAATTCTGTACCCAGTTTTGTCAGCTTTGCATTTTGGATGACCAAGATTTCACTTATATGTCTTTCACAGATATTTGAAAAGAAATGCTGAAGACACTCTGAAGTAAAAAAATGAAAACACAAAAAAACCCATTGACCTAGATATCAGACAGAAGACTCCCATGTTAAAAGTTTGAGACTTTTTACAGGAAGGTTGAGACCTTGTTAGACAAAGAGCAGTGTACATATACAAGGATTCTGAGGTCACACTAAGGTGGCTAAATGAAGGTGCCAAATGTGTACATACAAGATGACAGAAGTGATAGAGGATAGCAGCTAGAATGCCAAAAGAAAAAGGATGTCATTAGCCTCATAAGAATCATTTACATTATACACTGGCATGACTAGGCCTCACAAATGCACAAGAAAAAGACAGGAGCATCCCTAGGTTACTTGCACAGAAATGAAGGAAAGAGGAACACCTCTCCTCGAGTAGTGTTTTTAAGCAGTCAGGATGGTTGACTCTTAATAGCTTTTTCTGGATGTCCTTTTATGTTTACATCAATGTAAAAAGCTGACTAGGATAGAAAAAAATATTATCTCTTTAATTAATCAGTTCTAGCCTAAGATATTAATCATAAAACATAATTTCTATCAACCCGACTGTGTAGTGGACTATGTTGAAGGAGACAGTGGCTTAGCTCACATATGTCAAGATGTATCCCCATCACATTGTAAAAAAAGAAGCCTGTCAAACAGGCAGAATTTGGTTGTCTCAGCAGAGAGATCACAGTAACTCTAAGTTGATCTCAGGAAGATCACTTGTGAGCTGTTCTGGTAGGAGAGCTTCTGGAGAAGCTTGTGTTTCTACTTCTGTGCTGCACATACTCTTCTTCCCCAAAGGCTTATCTATCTTAGATCTTTGCTGAATCATAAATCTGGTATAAAACAGAAAATAAAACACACACACACACACTAAAACCAAACAAAACAGGGGAATAGGGGAATAGCTCCTTAATATGGGTATGAAATTCAGTAGAGTTAAAAACTCAAAGCCCACTTAAAGATAGGTAAAGGGCAGTTGTGTTGTATTCAGAGTCCAATCCTATAAAGGACAGAAATTTTATTTTTATGAGATGGTGCATAGAAACCACAAAGGCATCACATTCATCAGTTTATTTAGTGCGGAAAACAACCTCTAAAGAAGACTAAGAAAAGCAACAAGATACATGGATGCCTCAAGCTTTCTTTCATACAAAGTTGGATGTAGTTCCTTCCTTAAGTTGCTTTCAACTTCAAATGTGGTGCCTTGAATAACATGTTTAACCCAAAAAATCTAGGAGTCCCTCTTCATGATTCATTTGCCTTGAGAGGGTGCTAGCTTCATCACACAGCGTGGAAAGGAGACGAAAGGAGCCAAAGTCAACAGGATAAGGGCTCAACAGCTCCAGTGTACAAAGAAGAGTTATCCATTACTAGCACAATTTAAAAAAAAAAAAAAACCGCAAATAGCCTGGTGGGTTGCATAGACCAGGTCTTGAGTAATTTTAACCTACACACTGACAGTTTATGTGGATTGTAACATGTTAATTTAACAGTTCAGTTAAAAAAAACCCAAAAACTGAATAGCCCAGTGTGTATCCTTGTCTAGTTCCCAAGCAATTCAACTTATACACTGACAAGTTATATGGGTTTTACCACTCTTATTCACCACTTAAAATCAAAATATACCTACCATAGCAGCCCCTGTATCAAATTACATGCAAAATGTACGTTTACAATACTCAACAGATGGTCTCATATGCATACCATAAATTTTGCTGTTTGCCAAAACTGAAGAAACTGTTCCTTAACATTAATATTAAACAAAAGGCACAGATGAAGAATAGCAAAACCAATTCTGCCCACATCAGAAGATAATGTGCACGAGAATGACCTTATAATAAACAACAATTTGAGTCTCCATGGGTTTCTCAATTGGAAGCACCAGACACTTCTTCAAAGAAGGGTGTGAAAATATATAATTAATGTAAAATGCATGAATAAAGGAAAAACAGTCTAAAAAGCAGGTTACTTAAGGGAGATAGTGGTTTGTATTTTTACAAATTTAAAATGTATATCAAACTAACCCACCAATTTATTTTTTTTTAATAAAAAAGCAATATCTACTTTAAAAAAACTCTTGTCCTAGAAGACTTTTGTTAATAAACAAGCCCAGAGATATTTTGTAGGATGGAATGCAGTCATTAAGTGATTTTTATAGCTACTAATAAAGCCAGAACCCATAATACTAGTAAAATGATTATATCAGTTCATTAATCTGAATGGAAGGAACTGGATATCCTTTGAGATAACTGATCTACTTAAAGGAAAAAGAAATCATTATCTCCATTCACCTCCCCCTCCTACCAGAAGAAGAAAAAGAAAAAAGGAAAATAAAAGTCTATTGTTAATATTTGGCATGTCCCATCTGTTTTGAATATATACATTTCTCAGCAACTTTTTGGACAGTGAAAAGTAGCAGTAATGCCCTGATTCACAAAAACAGTATGATGAAAGGTAGACATAGTCAAACATCCATCTATTCAGATTTCTGTAGCTTGGAATTACCAGAGATTTATTTGACTGATTAAATACTGAGGTGCTCTTTTTCTCTGAGTATGGACATTTATTTACCCTACCTTTCCATTAGGTATTGGTTACTTTGTAGATAGATAATTTTCTTAAGGAAGATTTTATAATTTTCATTCAAATTCCAGTTTCCTCAGTCATGTGACTAATACATTTTAGGTACAGAATGCATTTTATTCCCAACAAAACTACATGATGTGTCTGTAGCTGGAATACACATGCTTCCTCTAAAAACATTCTGATTTATTCTGGGAGACTTTGAAATTAGAACAATTAGAACATAGTCTGTATTTGAAAAAGAAAGTAAGAATAATTTGATTATAAATAAAAAGTAATTTTATAGTTGGTATTAGTCCTTACCTACAAATAAATAAGAAAGAAAACTGACAAGCCCAAGTTTGCCCTCTAAACCAGTCATATTGTGAAAAAGGTGGACATCACAGATACAAAATGTAAATGCAAGTTTTCAGTGCCTCTTCCAAAAGCTCTCCCTGAGCTCTAGCAAAAATAACAACCTCCTGATTAAAAGAAGCTTGTCTCGCCTTTTCCTGCTATTGTTTGAAATCACCACTAAAAGCAATTTAACTGTTTCTTCATTACTGTAAAATTTTGGAAGAGGAGACTGTAGGCAGATGTATATTCTGTTATCAGTTGTGCTGGTTGAAGATTTAATAAGCTTCAGCATGCTATCAATTCCTCTATGAGGAGCTCTCTTTCTTCCATACTACTACTGATGCAGAGATGTGTGTGAACACTTATACTTCAGTCCAAACCTGGAAAGTTCAGGAACATGGCTTGAGTTAACCCATCTGATTCTACCTACTCAAAACATACATCTTTCAAAGACACTGACTGCTCCTAGGAAGAGGACTCTTAACTGAACTAGAACTGTGACAATGGTTGTTACATTCACCTGTTCCTTCTCAATACTCTAGTGCTATTTCGACCATATCTTTTTCTTTTTTTTAATTTTTTTTTATTTCAGGTTTGGATACTATAGATTCAAAGCAAACCTACATTCAACTCATTTTGAGTGTCAGTAAATATGCATGAAATTCAGTAGCTACAGTGATGTATTTAAAGAATGTATGTAATCTCTAACCCTTTTCCTGTTAAATAAAATTCAGAAGATCTGACTCAACGTCTCCTAATTCTTTATTATGCTACTGAAGGGGAAAAAAAAAACTATACCAAAATCAATAAAATAATGTTACTGACTCATTCTATCCTACACCATTTAATGTGATTTCAAAGTGACATTGAAATACCACTAATGGAACGGTGAACCTATTATGCAATTATAGTAACAGCTACTGGTTGGAACAGTTTGTGAGAGAATTTGAAAGGCACTACAGCAATTATTAAGCACTGCCACAGTCTTTCCAAGCAACGATGATGGTATTAATTTAGTTCTATTCACCTTACAATAATAATTTCCAGATAAGCCATTTTCAAACCCCCTAATGGTTCAGGCTCCGCATTTCTGGAATTAGCACTGAAAGACAGGACTGGCTGATGGTGTTGCTTTTGAAACATTTACATAGAGACCTAGCTTCACAGACTGTTCTTCAAAAAATAGCGTGCTCACATGCTAAACTGGTTATCATCAGTAAATGTGCATGGGAAGAACACATTCTAGCTGTCACTTAACTTTGGGATAATGTTTTGTCCGTCTGGACTAATTTCTCCTTATAGTAGTATCTGCTGTGCAATAAACAGACATATCTCCAGGATGAAAGGTCAGTGAAAACACAAGAAATGAGCAGAGTTCAGTGCTGTCTGCAATGGAGACAAGGACTAAGATGCAGTTCTGTATTTGCAGATGCTGTGTGGCCATGGTAAGTCACTTGTGTAGTGTCTGGCACTATTTCCCTGCAAAATGACTTAATGACACTTGTATCTTTTGCAAAGAAGTATGTGTTCATAAAAATAAGTACTGGCAAACTGAATATAATTACTAACACATACAAGGAAATTCCCTGTAGTCATTTGTGCTCTAGTAGAAGATTGATTAGCTGTCTAAGGACAGACTTCTATCAAGGGCTGACAATCACTGTGAATTAAAACTGTATTTTAGGCATTCTGCTCTTTTGGACCTGAGAAATAAGAATCTTAAAACTAGGTATTGCAATGAAAATTCTAAGAATTTGTCTGGGAAAAAAAAAAGAAAAAAAAAAGTTCTTTGAGAAAATGGCATTTCTCAGAAAATCCCAAATCCATAAATCAATAACTCTAACATGGCAATATTTTTGTGGCAATTTGTAATTTTATGTGTGTAGTGTTTCCTGAGATGCCATTGTCTGTAATCTGATTATATTGCTCTGGAAAGGGATAGTTTTGTGATGAAATACCTATTCAAGATGAGCATGAAGTAGGAATATAGTGTGGGTTGTTACTGAGGTTAATGAGTGTTATATGAGCATGCATGAGTTCTTCCTTATGTTGAGGTTGAACTAGCTTACATCCATTGATTGCCCCTTGTCCTATCACAGGGCACAAGTGAAAAGAGGTTGCCCTTTTCTTCTTGACACCCAGCCCTCATATATTTATACACATTAATTAAATCCCCTCTTAGTCTTCTCCAGACTAAAAAGCCTCAGGTCTCTCAGTCTTTCCTCATAAGGCAGGTGCTCCAGTCCCTTAATCATCCTTGTAGCCCTCCATTGGACTGTCTCAAGTAGATCTCTGTCCCTCTTGAACTGGAGAGCCCAGAACTGAATGCAATACTCCAGGTGAGGTCTCACTAGGGCAGAGTAGAGAGGGAAGAGAACCTCCCTTGATCTGCTGGACACACTCTTCTTAATGCACCCCAGTATACCATTGGCTTTCTTGGCCAGAAGGACACATTCCTGTCTCATGGATAACTTGTTGTCCACCAGGACTCCAAGGTTCTTCTCCACGTAGCTGCTTTCTAGCAGATCTCCTCCTAACATGTATTCGTGCAATGTATTACTCCTTCCCACGTGCAGGACTCTGCACTTACTCTTGTTGAACCTCATTAGGTTCATCTTTGCCTGGCCCTCCAGTCTGTCCCAATCGTGCTAAATGGCCGCACAGCCTTCAGGTGTATCAGCCAAACCTCCCAATCTTGTATCATCAGCAAACTCACTGAGAAGACAATCAGTCTCTTCATCAAGGTTGTTGATGAAGATGTTGAACAGGACTGGACCCAGCACTGATCCTTGGGGGACTCCACT
>JANIJG010014182.1:71618-86824 GCA_024611175.1 Megaceryle torquata | reverse complement strand
GGCTGCTGACTTCAGCCAGTGCAGTTAGAAGAACTGAGCTGAAAAGTAAAATCACTGAACAGAATTAGTTCTGTTCTAACTCAAACCAGGACACTCTTGGAGGAGATCTGTTTCTAGTAGGTGTCTGTGTGGAGTTATGCAAATCTATGACCCTATTCATAAACATGCATTACAATTTCCAGTAATTGTAAATTCTTACAATTCCATGCAAGTACCTGAGGATCATATGGTTTGTGATTTCCCAACTGTAATTGTCAAGAGACTTCTCATTCATAGGGATCTTGAATTGTGCTGGATGTAAAAGGTTAATGGAATCTGTGTTCACTTTTTTTTTTTTTCCTTTCCCCTTGACATGGGTATTTGGTCACTGCTTCCATTTTTGTATGGTGACTGCAATGGCACTGATGTTCCAGCCACCTTTCCCTGAAGTGTTGGCATATTCAGTACGTTATTAGCTAGCCATCTTTCTTGGTCTATGTAGAAGTTGTTCCATCTCATACACATGCTTGTTTCACATGCTTTATGCTGAAGGCTTCAGTAATTTTTTTTTTTTTTTTTTTGTCTGTCAGAACTTCCTCATAGTGAACCTGGCCTGTATGGCTGAAAGTATTAGATCCTTGACTTAAAAGTCCTAGGATGGCCTTGCCTGGTTTATTTCAGTTTTATATCACTACTTTTCTTTGACTTGATTTTCTGTATCTTTTCCTGCCTGTCTTCTGAGTAAATGCCCTAAGTAAGGCCCTGCAGATAGTACATATGTACCTAAATTTGGGAGGTTTGCTTTCCTTTAAACAAGAATATTGTAATAGTTAATGTTTTTAATACAGAAACTGAAACTTCTTTTGTTAATCTGAACAAAAGCCAAACTGTCTTTTAGCATATCTGTAAAAGGAGCTTCATAAAATTTAGAGTGAAGTTGATGTAAGATTTTCTTCTGTGATACCAAAAATCATATCACATAATTGTAGAACTGTAGGGCTTGGAAGGGACATCGGAGATCTTCTAGTCCAAACCCCTTGCTAAAGCAGGTTCACACAGAGCAGTTTGATCAGGACTGTGTTCAGGTGGGTTTGAATACATCCAGAGGAGACTCCACAGCCTCTCTGGGCAGTCTGTTCCAGTGCTCCATCACCTTCACAGTAAAGAAGTTTTTCCTTATATTTAGGTGAAACTTCCTGTGTTCCAGTTTGTGCCCATTGCCCTTTGTCTCACCACTGGACACCATTGAAAAGAGTCTGGCCCCACCCTCTTGACACCCACCCTTCAAACATTTACAAGTGTTATCTCTTTTACTCCTTTCTGATTTTTACAGGTGACTCAAGGTTCTGAAGAGGTGGGAAAAATGATGGTACGAGAACTTGTTCATGATTTCTTAATGGATCTCTGCTGCTCTCTGAAACATGGCATAACTTTCTATGATCCAAGTCTTGGAACTTCTGGCAAGTAAGTCACCAGACAATTGAGATTGTATGTGAACTTTGTGCCAGGAACAAGAGACATCTGAGTAGTTTTCTCATCTGCCCTTCCAGGCCTTTGCGAGTAACTTTACTGAATTCTGCTTCTATCTCTATTTCTTCTGTGGCAGGCAAAAGAAATAAGTTGGGATTTTTTTGTTGTCTTTAACTTCCCAAGGCCAAACTATTGGATCTTCTTAATACCTCAACATACTAGAGAGTGCTTTGCCCTGTTCACAGGGGTAGAGGCAGTAGTTGTGTTTCTCTGAGGTATCTCCAAGTGTAACTGGATACAGTTTCTTGTAAGGTGTGATTTTGGACTATAGACCTTTTAATGTGACTATAAAGCATTAGAGCTGCAGTGTCGACCACACGGTGGTAAAGCATCTAGTCTGATTTTCATTTTGTAGAACCAGATGTGGTTTATCCCAGATTTTAGCAAAATGCTGATATTGATTTCAGTAGTGCCAGAATTTGGCCTGCAACATCTGATCTGGAAGGATTTATTTGCCCTACAGTTTCCATTTGCTAATTAGTTAAAGTATGTGTGCACTAAGATTATACATACATAAGTCTATGGGACCTGACAGGATGTGTCCCAGAATTCTGAGGGTATTGGCTGATGTCATTGCCAAGCCACTCTCCATGATGTTTGAAGAGTCCGGGCAGTCAGGTGAAGTCCCCGGGGACTGGAAAAAGGGAAACACTACACCCATTTTTAAAAAGAGTAGGAGGGAGGACCCTGAGAACTCCCGACCTGTCAGCCTCACCTCTGTGCCTGGGGAGATTATGGAACAGATCCTTTTAGAAGTTGTGCTAAGGCACATGGAGAACAGGGAGGTGCTTCAAGACAGAGAGCATGGCTTCACCAAGTGCAAGTCCTGCTTGACCAACCTAGTGGCCTTCTGTGATGGAGCAACTACATCAGTGGATAAGGGAAGAACTATGGATGTCATCTGTCTGGACTTCTGTAAGGCCTTTAACAGAGTGCCCCAGGACATTCTTCTCTCTTTGTTGGAGGATAGGGATTGGATTTGAAGTGTAGACAGTTTGGTGGATGAGGAATTGGTTGGATGGTCACATCTGGAGGGTAGTGGTCAATGGCCTGATGTCCAGATGGAGATTGGTAACAAGTGGTGTCCCTCAGGGGACCAGTGCCGTTTAATATCTTAATTAATTGCATAGACAGTGGGATTGAGCACACTGTTGGCAAGTTTGCAGAGGTGTGGTTGACACACTTGAAGGATAGGAGGCCATCCAGAGGGGCCTGGACAAGACTGAGAAGTGGACCTGTGTGAATCTCATGAGGTTCAACAAGGCCAAGTGCAAGGTCCTGCACCTCAGTTGGGACAGCCCCCGGTATCAATACAGGCTGGAGGATTATGGGATTGAGAGCAGCCCTGTAGAGAGGACTTGGGGGTACTTAGGGATGAAAAACTGAATATGAGCCAACAATGTCTGCTTGCAGCCCAGAAACCCAACTGCATCCTGGGGAGCATCAAAAGAAGTGTAGTCAGCAGGTCAAGGAAGGTGATTCTCCCCCTCTACTTCACTCTTATGAGACCCCACCTGGAGTACTGTGCCCAGCTCTGCAGACCCCAGTATAAGAAAGACATTGACTTGTTGAAGCAAGTCCAGAGGAGGGCTGTGAATATGATCAGGGGATTGGAGCACCTCTCCTATGAAGAAAGGCTGAGACAGTTGGGGTTCAGCCTGCAGAAGAGAAGGCTCCGAGGAGACCTTATTGCAGCCTTGCAATACTTAAAGGGGTCTTATTAACAAGATGGATACATCTTTTTATCAGGGCCTGTTGCTACAGGGCAAAGGGGTGCAGGGGCGTTGGATTAGATGACCTTAAAAGGTCCCTTCCAACCCAAACCATTCTATGACTGATAGAAAAATAATTGAGACTCTTGTAATTCCATGGAGGGGTTCTCATGGGTTGGGTTTATGCTTCATCACATTATCTGGGCAAAGAAGGTGATAGGTTGTAGTAGCAAGTACTAATACTGAGTTGTGCTGGAGCAGGTTGTTTCTTGTTTTGAGCAAAATTTTAGCTGCTTTTTTTTTTTCTGGTATCTGTGGAATTCTCATTTTGTTTAGGGACATACAGAAGAAAACTTAAAAATAAAAAGGAACTGGAGGTCCACAGAAAATACTTCCAAGCTTAATACTAAGTTTTAATTCTACCCTTTTAGCTTTGTGAAGTTTGTTTAGAATAGTTTTGAATTATTGTGGTTTTAATTAAATGTAATTACTGTTTGTCATACTGAAAACCTGGAGGTAAATTCAGTTCTTGCTTTTCTGAGTATAAAGTCATAAGTTATGCCAGCAGTTTGAGAGGTCTTGCCTTGAATTTACCCTAGCAACAGTTAGAGGGGTTGCAGAGTTAGCATCAAATGTAAAGTATCGAAATAAGGATTTCTTTTTGAAAGTATTTTTTTGTCTTCAATAGGGGAGGAAATCTTGTGCTTCTGCGCTTTCTGCTTGGTTTAAAAACCGCAACAGAAGATGAAATGGTTGCTGATCTTGTGGTGAATATTCTTAAAGTATGCCCGGATTTATTGAATAGATACTTTAAGGAGACCCATTATTCCTTTGTTCCCAGACTGAAGTCTGCTTGGATGGACAATCTGAAGTTACTCAAAAGGGTAATAGTATGAATGATTGACACCACCTCTCCCTAGAAATACGCTATCCCAATACTCTTTTTTTTTTCCCCCTCCAAAAACTGAATTAGTTTTTGTTAAAACAGTAGTGCAGAATTACACCAAACTGTAATAGGAAAGATGGTAAAGTCAAACGTTCCTGAACTTCAGAAAAGTTACCAAGCCAAGGAACTTGGTAGTAGATGAGTAAGTCTGGCTTTGATTGCTTTTATTACAAGTAGATACTATAATGCCAGGTGAGCACCTGTCATCTAGCCAAGGTCAAACCACCACACATTCCTATGTAAAAATTGTTACAGTTTGGGTACGGTGCAGTATGGAGCCTGGCCAGCCTATGGTGTGGCCGTGTTAGGTGTAAACTAACTGTGAATTCATGATTTTAGCCAAGGTCTTCCTAGTGACAAGGAACAAGATTTCACTGATTTCAGAGGAACTAAGCTGAGGATCCAGGACTGGTTTGGTTTTGGGTTTTTTGGGGTTTTGTTTCAGAAGCAGCTGTTTTGTATCAGAGCAAACTCACATGTCTGAAGATGTATTGAATTCACAGCTGTAAAAGCACAGTTGCTTTAGAATTTGTTAAAATCACTAGAAAGCAGACAGGCTCAGCATTTCATAAATAATGATTTTTAAAATAGACCAGTCAAGCAATGGTGAAGTTAAGTGACTGAGGTTTAAGTGAACTAAACAGGAAGGACTTAATGATTCTTCAGTAACACCGTTAATTACTGTAGGTATGTTAGGAAAGAAGAAACAGGATGCTGTTAAATGTTGGAAGATGGAGAGGGGAGAATGGCATCTTGTTTTCTATGGGTGCTGAGGAAAATGAGCCATGGCTGCTTTAAAGAGTGTAGACAGAGTGAGTTGGAAGGTCATCCGGTAAAAAGCCATTCTCAGAGCAGGAGGCTGTATAAACATTTAACTAAACTGGGAAAGAAGGAATTGGCATAAGAAACAGTGGGAAACATCACATTGATGATCCATTTTTTGAGAGGTAGCAACATCGAAGCTCAGCTAGACAAACCTTTTGTCCATTCTGAGTGTTGCTCTGCCTCTTTGTTTAGCTTAAAATGGGCAAATAGGATCTGTGGTCTGTTGAAAAGGGGTGACCTTTAGCGGGGATGTAGATCACATACAGATGTTCCATTTATTTAAATATGAATCTGGGGGATGCTCTGTAGCATTTCTGCGTAGAAGTTATTTATTGCTATCATTTACCCTTGACTAGTCAAAGCCCTTCTTTAAAATGCTTCCCAGAAGCAGCTGATATCACCATGGCTATAGCAGTGTTGATTAAATTGTTATTTTTATTTCAGATCTATGAGGCTCAACCAGAAATCTCCAATTCTTTTAAGACTTCAGAGTTTATTCCTCTTCCCAGGTTGCTTTCTATGGTGATGGTAACAACAGTTCCTGCAGTGTGCAATAAAATAATGTTCACCCAAGGACTAAATGTAAGAGCAGTCTATAGTATTTCAGTGGATTTTCCTGTCCCATTTAATAGTGTTTGATTTAAATGTGTGATCATCCAAGAAGTATCCTAAGTTGGTTATATTACATACCTTTTATATGGTCTGTCCCAGCAAAAAAATTTGGCTTGGGGAAGAACTGAAAAATTAATTAAAACCTTTTGATACTGCTTCCAAGAGCCATTCACAACCATGAATTCTGCTATTAGTTTAGGCTGGGAGTCTGAAAACCTACAGATTCTTTCCTGCAAGTCAAGGTTTAGGAAATAATTAATTAACAAATTTTAACGTATATTCAGAGTGCAGATTATGTGCAAAGCAGAAGAGGAAGCACTGAAATGTCATTAATTCTACTTCCTTCCTTTAGTTATCCAGCACAGTAGTGAAGCACAGCATACTGTCACTTGTATCAATGATTCTGCGAAGAGCCCTGAAGAACATTGAGCACTGTTTAAATGAAGAAACTTGGCAAAAGTCTGAAATCTACACACCATTAATGATGCAAGAATTTGTACAGCTGTACAGAGAAGCCATCAGCAAGGTACAAAATAAAAAGAGAATGGGGGTCTAACATGAGGCATTTTGCAGCAGATAACTACTCCTCTGTACTTTCTTCATAAGTGGTTGCAGCTTGGGAGCCAGGAGATAGGATCTTTGGGCAGTGGAAGGGAATTGCTGTGGGTTAAAAGGTGTTAATAACTTGGTGTGGTAGTAAACTTCATTTTCTAACACAGCTAGGTGATGGAAATGCACATAAAATTTTGTTGTGTGACAAATTTGTAACACAGACAGCTCTTGTGCTGCAGATGAATTCCAAGAACAGCCTCAGAAGTGAATTCTGGTTCATGTCAATTGTAGCCGGCAGATTTCACAGAGTTAGAAGTTACTGGACAAGGTAGCACTTGACTTGAAAGTACACCATGATGAAGAACCAAACATAATTTTTTTCACAGGATATTTTTTTCAATAAAATGTTCTTTCCAGTATTTATGTTCTGCAGAAGTGAAAGTAATTGACTTGATTTCAGACCTTTTTTTCTGATTGCATACAGGGTCAGTTATAAGTCTTTGTGAAGAGCAGCAGATCTTTGTGTTGGTTGGTTGTGAATGTTTTTATCCCAGTAGCTATATCTGTCACACAGCAGAGCTATTGCAATTTACTCTTTTTGCTTTTAGCTTTTACCAGACATGAACAATATAGTGGCTGCCTGGCAGTCCCTTCTGAAGCACGGGAAAGAACCCCACGATGGCAAAGAGAAGAGGGAAAGTGAAGTCTCCACTGCGAAGTCAATGACTGAGACATCAGAAGTTGCTGAGCAGCATGGTAGGCAAAGCAGGTGGAGTTATCTTTCTTATACTCACTCTGGTATGTCCACATTTCTCTTATTCTGGGGAGCCCAAGATACTGGTAGGCTTCGCTGTGGCAAGGGCACATTGTTGGCTCCTGTTTGACCTGGTGTCCACCATGCTGCCTAGGCCCTTTTCTGCCAAGCTACTTTCCAGCTGGGTGGCCCTCAGCATGTAGTAGCAAAGGGGGTGGTTCCTCCTCATATGCAGGGCTCTGCAGTTCCCCCTGTTGAACTTAACCAACCTGTCCTTGACCCTCCTATGCTAGTAGGAGTATTTTGCAGGCACACCATAAAACAGGCAAGGAAACTGATATGCCCGAAAAATAATTTTTGGAGGCATTTTCATTTGTAGAGTTTATTTTACCATGAGATCACTTTTTTGAGGAAGTTTGTTACTGTGGCTACACAAATGCTTGTGTTCCTGTAGCACAGGAGTAAAACAGGCAAGTGTTGGAGGACAGAGTGAGGGTGTGGAGTGGATGCTTCAATATTCCTCTCTCAAAACCAGTGTCCCTCCTGAAAGACTTGCTTTCACAGTTCCATTGCAAGGAACCGGGAGTTCTAGAACCATCTGTAGTTTGCCTAGCAGGCTGCAGTGTTTTACTGAGAGACTGAAGATAATTCTACAGCCAGTTTTGTGTCCTTCACAGGGCATATTCCACTGTGAGACTTCCTGGAGCAGAGAGTTTTTTCAGTGTATAGCCTTCTATGTATCGCTTTGGGCAGCAAAACAGTTGTCAATGCTGACACTCCAGGGCTTTTTATTGGTAGAATGCTTGCTGAAACCAATGGAGCAGCTAATTTTTAAAATACTGTAGCTGTAGTTTCTCTGCATACTAGGTTGATAATACTGTATTACTTAATCTGAGCTCACCTTTTGCAGCTTTGTTTGCCCTGTGGCCACTAGCGAATTCTTTTTTTAATGGGAGTTGAGACTCAGGCAAACAAAGTTTATGCATGGCATCCATCCAGTTTTTCATAGCTCCCTGAGGGAGACCCAGTTAACAGCAAAGAAGTAGGTGTTTAAAAAAAAAAAGTTTTGGCTGCCCTTCATTTATTTTTCTTCCTTTCGTTAGTGACTGGCTAACAAATAGCTTTTATGCATCTTCATGTTATAACCTAAAAGAGTATTTAGCTGCTGAGATAGCTGCTTACTTCTTAGGAAAAGCTGCCTTAACTGAGGTTGGTGTTTCTCTCATACAGATGTTGTCTTCCTCTTGCCAAGAGATGACATTGAGAAAGTATTCTTTTGAAAGAGGGAAAGAAAAGGGAAAAAAAAGAAACCTTTAACTGAAGCAATAAATCAGTAACAAAATAAATTACTAACAACAAATGAGTAACAAATTAGTGTACTGCACTTCCCCAGTCAGATCTACCTGGCATTAGGCAAAAATAGTGTCCCCAGAAACCAGCATTGTGACCATATCCTTTTCTTCACTTTTTTTCCCTGTTGTTCAGCCTTAAAATCAACATCTGTGGGACTGACTGGATTCTTATAGTGAGTGTAAAAGTGCTAAGACTGACTTTTATGTATGTGAGCACTTTCAAATCAAATTAGAAATGACAACTGCAAATTTAAGCACTGAATAAGCTGATTTAGTTTTAAAAATATTCACACAAGAATGCTGGAGAAGGAAGCTGTGGAGTTCATGGTTGGTTTTGTTTTCTGTTTCTTCTTGTTAGTGAGGAAGATAACTGATCATTTCATAGGCAAGTCTATTGGAAATATAGTTAGTAATTCTCATGTTGGATAATGCAGGTGCTACACTGCTCTTTTTGTATGAAGGAGGGAAAAACTAATTATGTAAATGCTTTGTTTAGGTTCAGATGATGCTGAGACACTGTTTCTGAAAGCTTCACTGCTTCAGGTCATATGCCTTTATCAGAAGGTTGTGCCCCATGTGATAGCACAGAGCAGCTTCGATTTTAGCAAGCTGCTGAAAGGTATGTGATGGGTATTTCTATAACCTTCATTGTTTTCTCTGTCTACTTACGAAGTCCACATCAGAAGGGAATGTTTGCACTTTGGTGTGGATAGAAAAAGAACTGTTTTCTAAAAATTTTAGTTTCTTCGTTGTATTGGTGTTTATTATTGCTATTTCTGCAGTGTTCTGGCACTCTGCCCTCTTAAATTCCATAGCTGTTCTGCTACACTCATTTGCTGTAAGTGGTAGGTTGTTCTACAGTCCTCTCTGCATGTCATATTCTTGCAAATATTTGGACTGTATGGGGTTTTAATTCTCATGTTTCTGAGGAAGACTTATGTCCAACTCTAAATGAGATTTGGGTGTGTAATTCTCCTAGACTTATGTCAACAGTCAAATGTAAGTTACTTCCAAACTTTTACCAGCTTAAATCATACAGTTGTTTTTTTTTTAACAGGATAGTTCACAGAATGTTAGGGGTGGGGGAGAAACATGTACTAATTTATCAGTCTCCTCTGGAAAATCTTTTAACATTCAAGTATTTTTTCCACTTACTGTGTTTTGAATTAGTTTATCATAGTCTGACAGTGTGTGGGGAGAAGAACAATGTTCTGTATGGTATTATCTCTTGTGGAAAATCTATATGAGGAAGCACTTCAGCAGTATTGTATTTTTATCTCTGCTGTCATGTTCACGGAGGGTATTCCTCTTTATACAGCAGAAGTAAAGAGAGATGTTCTGTACCTGCTTAATGCAGCAAGGATGATGAGTCACAAATTATGGGCTGTGGACAAGATCCTCCAGTACTGCCTGTGGTACAGTAAATACAGCCATTTAACATTGAGTCTGGAGGAGAGAGCAAAATGTTGTTGGGGAGTCATTGCGGCCTGTGGGCCACTAGAGCTTGTAGGCCACCAAGCTAGAGCAACTGTCTGTGTTTCGGGAAGGTCTGGGATGTATAAGGGTAGGAGTTACGTAAATTCCTTAATTAAAGTCTGTCAGGGGAAAAACAAGCTTTAAACAAAACCTCCTTCTAAATCAACTGTCTCGTGCATGAGGTTTTTCATCCCTCTGTCAAAGCATATTTAATTGGTTTGTATACTTGGTGACTCACTAAATTGCATACCCTGTTTATCCCATTATTCCTTGCACTGGTCTGCTTTCTTTAAAATGGACAAAAGTCAGGATGCCTTTTTGTGAGGCATAAATCTCTTTGATGTTATGTTTTGGTACAGTATGAAATAACAAAATGGAATAGGCTGGAAAATAGTGTTATTCTCAAAGAAATGTAATGAAGTGATCCTGGATATTAATTTTGATGAATAGATGATATAGTAGAAAATAGTGGTGTAAATTTATCATGAAACTTCGTTCTCTCCAATGCCAGCTGGAGAGTTCTTTTGTTCCTTCCCCTTGCCCCGATTGAAACAGGCACTCCAAAGGCAGCATATTTTTCTACCTTGTAGAAAGATGTTGTTTAAACAGATGGTACAGTTTTATTGTTTGGTCTTACTGTTGGCTAGACTTGGAAGTGACTTGTAAAAATTTATTCTTCTGTCTCTCAAATGTGGACCACAATGGTACTACACAGACTGTGAAACACACTGACGCCAAAGCTTTGTACAGATGAAGTGTGAGCAGGTCTATTTCTTGAGCATACTGTGAGGGTCTCTGCACTGCTTTGTAACCTCTAAGGTAAAAAATTGTGAGGTTATGCTGTAGCAGTCATGAGCAGATGATAAAAACGAGGAAGGGAAAGACACAAGTGTAAAGTTCTGCTCCCTGTAGCAAATATTGTGGTGGTATAAGCGTTAAAATTTGTTATTGACTTAAATGCTTTATTTTGGTCTCCAGTTTATCCATCCTCTTTACTTCTTGTAGGACACAAGCTTTTCAGGGTTGCTGAGACTGATAAAATAGATTTTGTGTTCCTGTACACCAGCAATGGCTTGTAGGCATTAGTCTCTTGCTGTTGAGGGCTGGATTCCAGCCTTAGGTTGGCCAAACATAATTGTAGTGTGTCTGGGGGTCTCACGGTATGAGGATTTGTGGATTGCCAGCTTGTCTCACGCTGGTGGTTTGAAACCCTAAATGATTAGAGTTGCTGAGATCTGAGGAAGATGCACCAAAACAAAGTTGATTGTGTTGTTTTCAAACTTCAGGTATCGTCACTGAAAAGGGTCTCCGAGAGGAGGTCCCTCCTGTTCTACAGCACCATATACTGAAAGTAGCTTTGGAACTTCCTGCAAATAAATTTGCCTGGTTCAGAGTACAGGTAAGAGACTTCAAGGCAGATTTGCATTTCATTGGCCTGTTGGGCTCAAATCTTCACATCTGGCACTTCCTAGTTTTAAACTAGTCCCAGACCAGTCATTTTAGGAGGTCACCCTTTTGTAAAACCAGTAAGGAAATACAGTCTTAGTATTAGGAAGAATCCCTTCTGAGCTGAAAAGCTTTTCTACAAGCACAGAAATTTTTGCCTTCCCGATAAGGGCTGGACAAGGTTCCTTCCACTCTTTTTGTCTTTGGAGAGGGGCATGAATGGGAATTTTCTGATTTCCACTTGTCTGGAAAGCCTGAGATTTCAGACCAAGGAAATGAGCTGCTGAGGGAAGCCATCCCACCCATTTCCGGGGAAGATTTTGACATTTGTTAATGCTGTCCCTCCTCACCATAATTACTGGAAGTCTTCAGGGCCCTGCTCTCTTCTTCACTTTTTTTTTAATTGTAAAATAAAGTTGTATATAGCCTGCTTTACATGTCTGGAGAAAGGAGTGGACCTACCTTTGGGGGGAAGTAGAGAGACCCATGGGAGTTATGAGTGTCACCCTGCCTTGTTAGGAGATTCTCTGTCCTCTCCACTTGTCCATAAAGGAAAAGTGAGTAGATGTAAAAGCAAGCAAAGGAAGACCTGGAACCAGGCAGAAGCTGAAGTATTTTCTTGTGGCATTGCCCTTCTAGTATAGACAGGTTTTAACAGAAAAGATAAAAGCCAAATCTGGCAATACTACAGAGGGTTACTGTTGTTGGAAATCAAATGTAAGTCAGTGAGAAAATCAGGGGAGGTGGCTGAAAGATTGTCATCTGATGTTCAAATAGTGTTCGGCAGCCCTGTGACTTGCTTTATTTTCCTGTTCTTGATGACTGGGGAGGAAGGTGGCTTTATCTTGGACCCTTGTGTTAGTTGGTGTTTCTGTTACTCCTCTCTTCTTCCACTTTCCAAAAAATCATTGTACTCATCCTCCTGGCTCACTGAATGCAAAGTAGTATAAATGATTCCATTAAATTTTGGCCTTAGTATTTTTGGGTAGATCTATAAAATAATATATTACATACCTGCTTCAATGCAGCATAATCCTGTACAGTGTTGCTGAACCAGGGGAATTTTAATATATTTTTCTTTTAGGACATCTCTGAGACAGAGAAGGTATCTGGTGAAAAATCAGTATTCTATTTACTGATGAAAATGTTTGTTACAAGTAACCATTCTCATCTGAAAATTTCAACAAAAAAACTGATCATCAAGGTAAGCATTTGATATGAAATATCAGGATATTCACTATATCCCATTTGTCTGAAATTTCAGGATTGTAAATTTTTTTCTTAAAGCAGCTACTTTTACTGCATACTTGTGTTGTCAAGAGTCATCTTTCCCATTCTCTGTGATTGTGGAATTTCCTGTCAGATAATTACCTGTTAGCTAAATATTCTTTGAAAGTAAATGCTGTCTACTGAATTTGCTGCAACGGTTGATGAAATACTAAAGAAAATGTCTTTTAATGTTTGCCCACCCCCCCTAGGATGAATTAATTTCAATACTGTAATAAATAAGTGTGCATATGGTTTTGACATTGATCAAGAATAATATTTTTTATTTTTCTTTTTTATCCTCATTTATTTAATCTGTATTTCATCACCCTAGGCTTCCTAAAGCCTTAGCTAGTTTGCTCTAGCCTTGCAAGATAGTCCTGTTTGTTATAGTCTGGTCCAAGCTCTGATGCAAGGAGTGCTTTTGTTTTAAAAACAAGCTAAAATCATCCCCTTCTGTGCATTTAAATAACTTATCTGACTTTTCAGAAGTGCTGATCAACTACAAATGTCAAGAAGGCACCAGTGGCTGTTGTATTCAGTATCTTTTTAAAACTGGTCATTTTTTAGTTATCTAAGTAGGAGTGGAGAGCTACATTAAAAACAAACCCAACCAAACAACTGTCCCTGCCAAGAGAAAATCCAAAAAGCTGTTCTAAGCTCTGAACAGGGCCCTTGTGCAGTGTCCCATAGTAATAGTGACATAAAAGTTTATATACAGTTTGGCATTTGATTTCTGTGTTTAGCTTCAATCACAGGGTACAAATGTAGTGTTCAATCCACTAAACCAAAGTTACAGTGATTGAATTAGGTTTTAGTTTCCCTTGATCCCTGCAAGGGATTAAAGTTAGGTTAACTTTGTCTCGCAGTAATGAATATCTCAATCAAAAGCTACCCACTACAGTTTATCTAGTGTATTTAGATTCTTTTGCTGAGTGGAGACGTGGGCTGCCTGACTCATTCTTGTTTCCTCTTTTAGATTCAGTTCAGTTCATTTTCTCTGAAGAGAATACAGGAGCAGTGAAGTTCAGGCAGTTATGTCAGCAGAAAGGCTGCTAAGAATAGATGTTAATGAGTGTGTTTTGCTTATTTTTCAACACAGTGCCATATAATCGGAAGGCATGTTTTTGGATTTCACGTTCTGTTCCTGCCTGTTTTCATGAGAACTGCAAATGTATTTCTATTTTGAAAGTCTGCCAAAAATAGTTAATTATTTAAAAATGGATCATTTTTTATTTTATTTTTTTTTTTAACTTTCTTTAAATGAATTATCCTGTCAGATTCATGTAAGCAGCGGTGTTATTTTTATAGCTGCTGATGGATTTCAGACTAAATGCAGAGCAAATGACCTGTGATACCTTCCTTTTTATTTTGTGTCTGGGAAGAAACAAAGGCACAGATTCATCCCACATAATCCCACGTAGTCTTTTAACACAGGGTGCATGAGTTAGGAAGCTGGTCATGGTTTCCTCTGTTGGGAGTGAGGGGCAGGTGGTTCTACCATCATGCCATTCAAATTGCTTGTCATTTGGATTATCCTTCAGACAGTCATTCTTCCTTCTCCTCTTCTCCCTCCTCCTCCTTTCTTTCTTTTACAGATGGAGCATAGGGTCATCAAGTTCCTAATTTAGGTGCCTCAGATAAGGCCCTGAATTTAGAGAGTGTGGAATTGGGCAAAACCTGTAAATATGTTAATGCCTGTTACTTGATTGTGGTAAAATTGTGTCTACCTCACTACCCACAGCAACCATGATCATGCCTACACTTCTCTCTGGACCTTGGTATGGTCATGACCCACTGTTCATTTATGTAACTGTTTACCCATCTGCCCAACTCTCTCAAGCACAAGTAGCCTGATTCAGATTTAATTAAGAATAATTTCCTTTTTATTACATCAGTAGTTTGCAATACTCCCCCTACAGTCTGTTCCTAAGGGTATGGCGCTTTTTTTTTCTTAGTATAATGGTATAAAGATTTACAACCCTCTTAAAGCAGTATAGCCTGCTCCCCTAAAATTAGAAAAATAAGATTTATTGAGGTGGAGGGAATGAATGCTCTGTGTCCAGGCAGCTTTGACCTCAGTTGGGTTTGTACTGGCTGCCTACTCACAACTACTGATGAGGACTTGATGTGTTTGGACTGAAGGCTCTGCTGGCCCTTATCCTGACTCTTACTTTTAACTGTGCCTTAGTGGGGGGGACCCTTCCTCACCAGTGTGTGAGACAGTGTGCTAGTAGACCCTGTTGCAGGGGACACATCTGGTGTTTCAGGCCACATGATGACACAGGACACACACTAGCTCTGTTGAAGCTGTCCAATGTATCAAGCTGTTTGCAGGCTGGAACCAGCAAGATGGATTGGCCCTGGCTGTGGCTCTGTGCTGTAGCCAGCTCTCTTTCTCTGTAGGCCTTGAGCAATGAAGCCTCAGAGAGGCTGCTGCAGAGAGCATCACTGCAGGTAGCACAATGGCCTCTAGGTCTGATGCTTGCTGCCCTGGCACCTGCTTGGTTCCCAAGTGCTTGTGGAAGCGGTGTAATCCAAATGCATGGGAATGAATACTGATAGATTAGAAACATAGGAATGTCTGGGTTGGAAGGGACCTCTAGAGGTCATCTGGTCCAATCCCCCTACTGAGAGCAGGGACACTCTCAACTAGAGCAGGTTGCTCAGAGCTTCGTAAAGCCCCACCTTGAATGTCTCCAGGGATGGGGCCTCAACCACCTCCCTGGGCAACCTGTTCCAGTGCTCCACCACTC